>NMRB01001154.1:0-65247 GCA_002633025.1 Notospermus geniculatus | reverse complement strand
TATATCTAACATAGATGGCAGCACCTGCCGGTCGCAACACTCGGGGGCCGTCTCCGGGATACAATCGGGCCCGTCTCAGGGATACAATACACATGTATAAATGATGAAGTGGTGTTGTATTGTTTTGCAACTGTAAGCCCATGCTGACGAAGCTCACTTGTGAGTACAAACTGCTGTAGGCCTACTTTATTCTGGCCAAGGTCTCAGATGCGCGAGATATTGTGGGGTCAATTTGGATTCCCAGCAAAAAAGATTCGGTAAAAAGAACACGAATACAGTCATCAGTATATATGTTCAATGCACCTATTGCACGTCCAGCCACAGTCTTTCGACTCAATAATTTTTCTCTACGCAGAAATTCTATAGCAACAACTGGTTTTCCGAAGGACGCCTATTACGGCCAAGGAACTGGTGTGGTGTTCTGGAACAACGTGAAATGTACAGGAGACGAGCCGAGTATTGAACAGTGTCCACATGACGTGGTCTGGGGGACAAGAACGTGTAACTCGGTTAATGCTGCAGGTGTAAGGTGCTCTGGAGAGAAATGTAAAGTTACTGCTATTGAATTCTTTTGTTACAACAGTGTCATCACTTTCGGAAGTTCACAATGCTAAAATGCTGAGGAATGTGGTCACTTTTTATTAATCCGTCACCAGCCGTTATTAATGTGGCTGGCTGAACAGCTTGTGACATCAAAAAAGCCATTCCCGTTTTGTTACTAAATTCAACATTTTTGCTTGCCACAGTTTGATTACGCGTCAAAAGGTTGGTGAAATGAATTTTTGTTCCGGCCAAAGATCGGCGGATTTTAACGTCACTATAATTTGTTTCCCTTTAAGCCCCTGTCACACTGTGGCGACTATTTGTGGCGAATCCCCGCGAACTAGAAAGAAATGGTCCATGGACCATGTGCTCACCCCTTTGGACATAATAGTGTAATGACAGAGAGAGGTATGTACATGGTCCATGGACCATTTCTTTCCAGTTCGCGGAGATTCGCCGCCTAAGTCGCCACAGTGTGACACGGGCTTTAATGAGTGCAACGTATTAAATGGTTCATGTGGATGAAATGAGAGTCTATTTGCAAAATGTTTTTCTTGTTAAGCATAAAATGTGAACTGAATTCTCTTACTGAATGCAAACGATGTAAAGTTAGTACGATTGCAATGATTAAGTCGTTTCTTCTTCATGAATTCAGGACATCTCCCTCATTAAGACGTCACAAAGTGTTCAGATGCTGAAACGAGAGTGTCATTTATTATTTTTCATTTCAGTACCGACGTTTGATTTCTGCTCTGCGGTCGCAGATGTACATATCACCATTCCAAAAGGTGTATCCTTTCTTCTATCCCCGGGCTATCCAGACACATTCATTTATAAGAATGGTACAACATGTTCCTGTTCACCTACTGATACAAGGACATCGGGTACATTATCAGCCTACGTTAACCTGAAGATGTTCACGGGAAACAAGGTGGAATACTTGACTTTTATGAATGACCGTGACCCATATAAAGTTTATGGTGAGGATCCAACAGCAGGGCCATTTGAAAGCAGTGTACAAAATTTCAGGATTGAGTTTGGAACGAATGATGTTGGCGTAAATGGAAAAGGGAAGTTCAGAATTCAGTTAAAAGGTACGAAGCCCACATGTAAGCTCCTCAAATCGGGTCCATAATGTCAATTTATTCAGTAATCCTATATGCCATTGGCCCTTTACAAAGAAAATCTACAAATACTACACACACACTTTCACTACCAAGATGACGAATCTATACAGAGAGACGGTTCTTTCTGGCATTCGCCAGGAACAGAGTCAGTGAGGTCAATTAATAAGGAAAAATCCCCAAACAGAGATGGCTACCAGGGAATTTCATTCACATTTGTATCAAATAACCAACGATCGCATAAACTGCATGTCCATACCTTCTGATGATTCTATAGTTGCGTTACCACCTAAGCGAATTTTTTTATCATATCTGCGGTACATCCTACATATCCCTTATAAGTTAAGCTCGCATAATAACGTCTATAAATTGCACTTCATAACTGTATCCGTTCTGCGGTCTGCTTCATCCGATATATATAATACGCCCTAAGTTTTTTTTCTATTTTTTACACTTATGTGAGTTTTGCACTCTAAACCCACCTTGAAAACTGTTACTATGTAGCGGCTGTAAATCTGACACTGGAACTGTTCGCAATCGCCCGGATAGACCTTGTACATTTACGTTACGATTTTCTTTGAGTATACCTGAACAATAGATTGCGCAGTCGTTGGCCCAACAAGGGGCGGTTGCAAAAACTCACTAATGTGTATGTCTGTAAATACATACTAAATTGAGAGACAAAAGACCAACCCATTCTTTGTTTCAGCCTCTGAAAGTGTTATTTTAATATGCAAGAAGACAGTGTCTGTGCCTAGTACATCATCAACTGCGGCAGTCATATCTTCTAGCCCGGCCCAATATAACGCAATTGCATCTGCTCCAGTGGGCAGCGGTAAGCTTGCTTTAGCTTCTTGAATTCGTCATCCCATGATGAAAAAAAATCGTTGTTGTGGTTGAAGATTTCAATTGTCTTCAGTAGAACTGCAACACTAGTGAGCTTTCGCAAGCGCCCGGTTAGGCCCTGCGACGACGTTTATCTATTGTGTGGGAATACCCAAACAATAGATAAACGTTGTCGTCAATCTCGTACCCAGATCTACCTCATCCGAGGATATCTCTGGAAAGGGCTGCGATCTGACCAAAATTTCTGGTCAACCGCTGGCAGCGTGCCAAAATGTCTGTTTCCCACAATATTTCGTTCTTCGATGACTGAAAAATATCATATATGCCTAAAGAGTCATATAATACACCCAAAACACGAAGTTGTTTGAGTATTAGAGCAATTTCAAACGAATAGTTTAGTTGGGAACATCATGCCGCAGGTGCCAGCTCGGTGTGATTCGCCTCATAAATTAGTATACCGCGCATGCGCAGTATTCCTGAAGTCGTCAGCCCTTTCCAGTGGTGTTGTAGGAACGTAAACCCACTGGGGACGAGTTTGCGTTGTCGTATGGCCTAACCGGGCGCTTGCGAAAGCTCACTACTGTATCAGATTTACGACATCGTTTAGTAAAATTGTGTTTATCAAGCATTGTGGTAAACATACAAACAGGCGGTGCTCCGCGAAGCGTTTGTGCTTGTCTGTCATTATAAAAAGTGGTCAAGTGTCACACTGAATACCATAAAATAGTACCAAAACTGACCTCATTCTGAGATCAAGCCATGGCGAAAATATAAAGGACCGTACTATGCACCAACGAAGATTATCTTGAACTCAGGTTGAGCCACAACATTTCCATTGTCACGTCATGTCCTGGCAAACCTGGACATATTGAAAAGCAGTGGCTCAATCTGAGTTGAAGGTAATATCTTCGCTGTTGCTACGGCCCTCAGTGTGCAATAATGTGCGCTGCAAAAGCACTTAAGTCAGAGAAGTATGATGCTGCGGGAAGTACATGTATTTACATTTGAAAAGTGTGACCCTTTTGATAATCCGATATATGTAGATTTATCAGTGATCTACATAAGATTCAAACAATATTCTGATCATTGTTTCAGTAAGCGGCGCTGTTGGTGGAATCATCGGGGCAATTTTTGTGTTAGTGTGCGTGACCATTTTAGGGATCGTACTATGGTAAGAGAAGTAAAGCATTCATGTTGTGCCTGATTAATAAAAAAATTAGAACAAAACGGTAAAGGTTAACTTTACGACAACGTTATTTTTTGTTCCGAAAATGCAATATATAATCTGGTGAAACTGAAGTATTAAAAATAACGTTATCGTAAAGTTAACATTTATTGTATTGTTTCTTAAACTATACCTATTGTACATGTAAATGGCCTACGTAATCTAATCGATACACATGTCAATTTGACATAATTTTTCAAATGTTAGCACATATTTCAATCGGTTGATCAGTACAAGATGCCCGGATCGTAATTCTATGAACATTGTACCTGAGGGTATTTATTTTGTGTCAGCATTATATTTTCACCTGCAGATTACTAACAGCTTTGTTATTTCTGCAGGAAACTTGGGTTCATTCGCTTCGGGAAGACCCGCCGCGATGGACAGTATGAATTAGGCACACAGGGATCAGCTGAAGTTTCAACATCACCACGGCCTACCGGTGGTCACAGAGACGACAAGACCAATGTGACCGAACGTCACGAAAATCTTGGCGGACAACAAAATCACGGTTTTGTATATGACGAAAGAAGACCCAACGGGGATGCTGGTGCGGAAGCCCAGTATGTAAATGTAAGCTACATTAATCAGCAAGTGGATAACAACACGGTCGATTCGGAATACGCCAATGGACCGTTTGCTGGCCGAAGCCAAGGGAATGATGGTGACGGGGGATCCACGTATGCTTCTCTGGATACCTCCCCCCGTCAGGAACCGGTATACCTCGACTTGCATCAGGGGACTGAGAGGGTATAGCTGTTGACGTGATTGCCGATCAGCAGGATGCTTCCGTAGTTGCCGCGGCCTGAGCTGGCTGATGACTGGTTGAATTTGATCAACTTATGAATGTCGCTAGTGGCATCTACACTGAAAAAAAATTCCGGCTCGTGTTGAGTACTTTGGACTACTCATCAGTCATTTTGTCCGTGAGATGAGTAGAAAGGTACTAATCGGGTACTCATCGGGTACTCAGCGGGCCAAGGAGCTGCATTTGGAGTTCCTTACTACTCGCTATGAGTATCTTTCTACTAGCTATGAGTATCTTTCTACTCAATATGAGTAACTTTCTACTCATCTCACGGACAAAACGAGTACCCCGAAGGTACTCAACATGATTAGGATTTTTTTTTCAGTGTAGTGTAAATAATTTGTATTAGACATCACTTATTTCATTGTAAAGGAGGAAGACGTGGGGTGTTAGGGCTAGTTCATACTTGCTCGCGGACCGTCAAGCGCATGAAACTGATCGCAGGTTTCCAAGGCGTGAATGTGCACACATATTGAAATTGATCATAGTCGGCGTAAAATCCGAACGGAGTATGAACCAGCCCTTAGGCAATATTTTAAATTTCTTCCTGTTTTCGAATAATGAAGTTGCACACCGGCGGTACCCCGAGTTTTTGCTAAAATATCCAAGGCTAACAATCAAGTGTGGTACATGTAAGCTTGGCCTGATAACTGTGTAGCGTAAATATGGAACATTCAATGGCCGCCATGAGATACAACGTGTACAATGTAAGATCATCATGCAATATATCGAACACTCATCCGCCCCATTTTTGCTCCCTTAAAACTACATTTGAAACGTGGTGAAGAGCGATGAAATATTGTTTTGAGTACATACTGGCGGATGTAAAGGGCCGTTTTGACGGGCGTTTTTATCGCCGCGATGATCGCCACCTTTTTAACGCTCAGTAAAAACTGATATCGCTCCGTAGGACGATCGACTGTTGATCGAGTTTTACCATGGCTTTTTTCTCTCGCTGGCGATGTCACCCGCTGTTGGCGTTTTGGGGGTTTTGACGGGCGTTTTGGATGCGATATCGCCAATCGCGTTAAAATCGCCGCGATGTAAACGCCCGTCAAAACGGCCCTTTACTGACCGTTAAAAACGTGGCGATTATCGCGGCGATAAAACCGCCCGTCAAACCGGCCCTTAATGAAAAAGATTGTTCTCGGCATGTGTGGACTTTATAATCTTTTGTATTGTTTCATTGTAAATACAGTGTATTATTATAATATACATACAGTATGAATCTCACGTGGTTATTGTTATTTTTTGCCGTGATGCGAACTGGGGAAGGGCGAGACGGTAAAAATGCTAATGTGTGAGCAGCAAGAACGTGCTGGCGAGAGCAGCAAGAACGTGGATCTCTGATTCACTTCTGGGATCTACTAGAAAGCGCCTGAGTAAGACCGCGCTTGGGGTCGAAAATTTGCGAAATTGGAGGCTACCTTTACGTGTCTTATCATTTTAATTGTGTGTCATTTTTGTGCTGTTTGTTGGATATCGGTACGTAAGTTATAATCAGAAAAAAATCCAAATCTAGAGCACACACAGACGTGACAAATTTCAAAATGGCAGTTGAAATCCTTTCTGTTCTGGTAGTTGTCATAAATGGGAGAGACCAATTCCACCTGGGCCAGGTGGGGCAAATACACATTCAAAATCGATCTCCCAGAGCATCGATGCAGACAGCGAGTGGAAAATATTACAAATAAGGAAATCTTCATACAATAAAAGCTATTCGCTTACCTTCCTAAAATAATGTTCCATTTTGGAAGTTGGACGTTCTAATCAATGTTTCTCCCAGTACCGTATAACTGAGCTGACGTTGAAGGTTTTTCTAGACATCATGAAGAAAGTTGCGGATGATTTTCGATGATACCGACGCCGGAGACACAAAAATTGCAAGTCAGGAAAGGTCCTCAGGACCGTTTCCAAGAGAGATCTAGAAAGAAAGATGCAAAGTNGGGGGGGGGGGGGGGGGGGGAGGCGCTCTTCCTTTCAAATAATTACGGGAAATACTCACCTGGGTGTGGGGAAAAAATCCATCGAAAAACACGTCATCATCGGCAAAATGGTTGAAAATCGGCCCTCGTCGTCGGGAAAAATTCGGTAATCAGCCGTCATCGAAAATTTCATACTCCACGTAAGCGCGAAAGAGCGTCATGACTTTATCCAGGTGCCATTTAGGCTCCTCTTTGAACTACAATATGGCCAACAAATGCTCACCAGTAAACCATAATGTTTCTCGTTGGACTGTGATGAAGTTCCTTAGCACCGCTATCCAGTTTCCTGCAATACAAAAAGTAAGAGGTAGAACTTTTTTTCGAGTATCCGTGTTAAATGATTGTCATTCCGAACTCGTTTATGCAATACTCACCGGAACATTAAAACTTGGAATCACCTCCCCATCGACGTCGGAAAATGGCCGGAAATGGTGTCGTCATCGGAAATGGCCGAAAGTGGTCTCGTAATCGAAGATTGAAAATTCGTATTTTCTCCCATACTGCAGGCTTTCGGTCAGGACCAGTAGTGGTAAAATTTTCTATACATATACATCATGTTAAGGTCTTCCATATTTAACTTTATGTTCCTTACTTGGTCTCTGATTGTGTCAAAAGACCTGTGTGTAGTTAGAGACGCCATTGATTAGAAACGCCTTGCAGAATGCGCGGGTGACGGCACCCGTGCAGGTGGAAGCATTTGCGGTCCCAACACTAATTATAAGTAGGACCTGGTTCTAAATTTATCTTAAGACACTTTCAGACGCAGATTCAGCTTTGGTACCTGAAAAGGGAATATCCTGAAAAGTAACCAGGCAAAACAATGTACGACACTCTGTAGCGTAAATAGCGAGGTTTCGCAAATCTGACGAAACACGAAGTACGAAATACGAAATTGGACTTCATTTCCATGACGTAATGTATTTCAGGAGATGGTTGGTACCACAAATGTCCCTGCTGCAGGTGCGTCTTTTAACATATCATGTAAGACCGGGATAGTTATGGTGCATCTTGAATTTTTAAATTTCCACTTCGTATCTACGAAGTGGAGACGAAAGATAAACCTTAAAGTTTAATATACACCGTAACTCTATCGGTCTAACGTCATACGCTAAAGGTGACTCTTACAGCAGGCGATTTTTGTGGTACCAACCATCTCCTGAAATACATTACGTCATGGAAATGAAGTCCAATTTAGTATTTCGTAGTTCGTGTTTCGTCAGATTTGCGAAACCTCACTATTGTAAGTCGTTTGAACTAACGCCACAAAACGTCGTAACACCCCCCNCAGGAACACCAACATTCACCCCTACTTTCACATTTCCCTGTTAATTGTCATTAGTTCGTCTTGTATATTCAACCAGGTGAGCACATGGTCCATTGGCCATTTCGTTATCATGTCACCAACGAATAGGAGTTGTCAGTCAGCTGACCAATACTATTGAATAGGTGTCGCCACGACCCAATTCAATGGCCATCGGACCCATTTATGGTTGATTGAGCACCAATCAAGAGAATTTTCTTTTGTACTGGTCCAATATAACCTTGGTGCCATCTTTTGGCACCAAAAGATGGCACCGGCTGACTGTTCCACAACGGCTGATTGTTCCTGTTGGTGTTCCTTCTTTGATGTGCCAAGGGAGGTCACGGGCCTAAAAAGAAATTTCCTACCAGTTTTCCATGTCTTCAGTGAGGACTTATCCCTTGTGGCTTTAGAATGATATCCTGCAAAGTTTATACACGTCACTGTCTGTAATAAAATCCGTGGTTTCACCTACAGATAGGTTTTGCCAAGCTTCCACCAGAGAGAGATATCAGTAGTAAATTCCATTCCACGCCATGATTTCACCTCACCATATCGTCGAGCTGCAAGTCCACGGTCCATCCCTGAATCGCTGAAATGAAATTAAGATAAGTTAGTCGTGTTCTATCTGAAAATGGTCGGTTGATAAATTGCGGGTGGGGTTGGGGGATCGACAGGTGCCTGGTCGTACCTTGTGGTACCTGTCGACCCTGAATTTATCTTGATACAAAGGACTCCAGGGAATCTATTCAAGGCCCGTAGTCGGTCTAAGTCACCAGACGATGTCGTATTTGCGGGGAGATCATTATAATCTGTCACACCATCCCTCCAACTTCCTGATGCCCGCCTGCACTGTTGGTCACGGTGATATGTCGATGATATGTCTATATCATCCCAAAGGGGGGACATGAGGTATGTCACCCGACATTGAGGGCAACATTTTTTATCTCGTACCGAAAGTCTAGTTGATTGAAAACGACTTTCTTTTATGAAAAATTAGAATCAATGCTAAGAACAAGAAATGACGTGACGTGACGTAATGCATCCACAGTGCATTCACGTGTGCTCCAGCGAAATGACGCGATGCGACGTCACATGCTGAGTGTTGACGACTGAGTGTATTCAATGCAAAACCCACCCAACTGGCCCCGGTGTAAAGACGTCGGGGCATTTTGAGTTGACCATTTTGCATCAAGGCTACTGCTTACTTCCAAGAAATGAGAATGTGAGTGGTATTTTTCCGTTTGAAGAGACTGCATTTGTTCTATGGCCGTTCGAACTTGCGAACCGAGAGAGTGAAAAAAGCGGCGGCCATTACGTAGCCATGGTAGCGGGCAACATATCGCGATATGACCGCCCGCGGGGGGACATATCGAAATGACACAAGGTCACATGACGTAAATGAGCCAATCACATTCACGGAATTTTACTTGAGGTACGAGATAATGTAATGCCTCCGACTGCCTGATGCCCCCTCTACTGTTTGTCAGGGTGTGATAGAATCTAATGTCTCGGTCTTCCTAATGTCTCCTGTATGTTTCGTCACAGGATTAAGGGTGATCCATCTAAGAGTACAATTCAATGGTGCCGCTTAATCCGTATAAATGAACTGCTGGGGGAGGGGGGCAGTATATTCTACTACAACGGGATTAAGGGTGTATACATGTATCTATTCAGGTGCTTTGCAGTGTGACCATTTCGTCATCGTTGCGTGATTGTGGGCTTTCGGCGACAGTGGACTGATGGAGTTTTTGAAACACAAGGTAAAGTGAATCGAAAATGCATTGGCAATACCACGACTAAGGTTTCATTGATACAACACCATAGGATCGAATTGAGAACCCTTATTCCAGATCCACAATGACAGTCATGACACTCTAGCAGACATTTAAAATTACAATTAAAACCAATCGAAGAAACGACTATTACAGCATGGGTATTGTTGTGCTTGGGGTCTTATGAGTGAGTGAATAGAGTATGTTGATAGGTTCCATGGTGCTTTACGGTACAGTAATACCAGAACATTTTTAAACTACACGCAATATGATCTGTTTTTGAGTGAACTGAGAGAGTTTACTTTGTAGGCGTTTACCGTGAAGATTCAGGTGACAGACCATCGACTCGGTCCCAGAAATGAAAAAAAAATGGCGGCCTACATTCTCCTCCGTCGATACAGTACACCAACTGCGTGTGAACTTTCAAGGAAAGTCAAGAATGTTTTCTCATGAATGGTCTTGAGTGCCGTTGACCTAAACAATGAGAGCTTTTCTACCCATTTTCCATTGACCATTAAAAAAATATTATTCGTTTAAGTGTTAGTTCAGACCACTCTAAACAGCAATGAAATTCAACCTGAACAAAAATGAACGAAATGCGCATGAGTTGAAATATAAATATTGCTTTTTGACGCACTCAATACACTTCAATGTAGGTGTAACCGAGGTTTTATAAAGGCCAGATACCAAACATGGCCTAGTGATAAAGAATATATCTGAGAATGTGAAGCAATAGTTTGTTAGAAAATAAAGTGCTGTTTGAAAAGGCTGATTGGTCACTTCAAATCAGTGGTACCTTGTCCAACACCTATGGATGCAATAAATAATGCAGGGCCGTATTTAAAGGGGGCGAGGGGGGCAACTGCCCCCCTGAGCGAACCAAAAAACGTGATTTTCATGCGGATTTTGGGCAAAAATGGCAAAAAGATGTCTTCCGCCCCCCTGGACCAAAAACTTAAATACGACCCTGTAATGCTTAAGACCCCGTCACATATCCACTCCAGGGCACGTACGACGAGTAAAAACAGACAGATTGCCCCTGATCCCCGGGGAATGAAAACCGTAGAAATGAAAACGAAAATCGTAATGGACCCGTGCTGTCCGTAAAATTCACGGCAAGCCGCTGGGTGGGGAAAATCGTACGGGGCCCGGGGGATATGTGACGGGGGCTTAAATCATATGATGACGGCGACGATGAACCTTTTTCTGTGGGAAATTGACCAGGACCGGGATGTCAGTTTCATTTCAATAGTTTTAACCACTAGTGACACCTATTGAGGCAGTGAGCTAGCGTCCCCATTACATGTGTACGCTAAGCTCACATTACATCTTAAAATATCAATCGTTAAATGTATTTAAAAACATAGTAACGGTATCACGCCACAGTCTGCCTCTTCACATGGACATGAATATTCAAATATGTCCAAGGAGTGCGATTCCGATAGTTCACACTCTGCATTTCCGTCAAGGAAATACCTACCCTTAAGTTACGCATTTTTACTTTGAACTCGAAGCGAAATTGCCCCTCGAGTTCAACTTCACAATATTTCTTTTTCACCTCGTTTTTACAAGATTCGTTAACTTGTATAAACAAACGGGTGTGGTCAATTTGGGTCAATTGCAAGAACAAACGTCTTTTTCATGCAAAATACAAATGTCTTTTGTATTACTCATTACAGGAATACTAGTGTCTTCGAAGGCTTCCTAAATGAGGACAAGAAACAATGGACGAGAAAACAATTGAACTTGCACTTAGTCAAGATGAATATATAGTGCATATTTTACTCTCGGCATCATGGGAATGGGTGGTACGTTTCAAAACCACAATACCAAAAGGACTTGGACCCTTTTGAATTTTCGGACCCGCCTTTTTCACATCGTTGGTTTGATGAAATAGTTTTTTTTCTCACGGAATGCGCACCTGGTATTTTCACATCTCGATAAAGCCTTGATGGACTGTGTGCATGATAGACCAGTCTAAATGTCGGCAGGCTCATGATAACGTTTGATATCGCCCATCCTTATGAGGATGATCTCCAGTGCACACAAAAGGCTGAAAAAGAAGACATCCATCTCTTTTTCATTTAATTTAACTTAATTGCATGATAGTGTACACTGCATCCAAGAGAGAAATACAATGAAAATAGAATATGGTGCCCAAAATTTCAGGCGTCATATGTCACTGCACCTACCGATTCTGGAATTGCGATGTTCGGCACCCGACAGTATTCTGTACAACGAGGACAAATTTTGTGTACAATTCGATTCGTATAAGGATCCGTGATAAGTCGCTGATCACAACCTCCCTACTGTTTTTGCTCTAGCCGAATAAAAACTTTAATATGTGAAACTGAAATTTGTACCTTGCACACAAAATATTCTGTAATTTAAGCAGGTGGAATTTCAGTAATTAAGTTAGTTGGATATTGAAATAAAAATTGTTATTAGTTTGGCGAGTTTTTTTGTGTCTCTCGATATTTATCTATGTCCTGCATCAATTTTCTTGCCTGAAATTTTGATTATTTTGCCATGGTGAAACTCTTCGATATTTGGGTAAAAACTGGTATACCACTAGATGAATATCCATTATACAATGTGTAAAATATCAAAATCCCAGCGTTAAATCAAGTGACTGTTAAATTTACAGAAAAATACAACACAAATTATAATTTCTTCGTTAAAGTAGTAAAGTCGATACTGTATTGCCAAGTACTACAACTGGTTATTTTTGAGAGTCATATACGTAACCTACAAATAGTTTTCATGAGTTACTGTGCACTCCGGTTGTTTCGTCACAGGAAGAGGCGAGTCACAAGGCACTTGTTTCCCATTGATGGAATTTTGCACATACTCCCCTGTATCTGAGTACCCTTGACAAGTTTCTTGGTAATATGAACCTTCTAACCCTACAATAGGAGGAAGCAATTGGGTCATTGTTATCACATTGGTCTATGAGGTGGTATGGGGGCAATTAAATTTCATTTTGGTGATGAGACAGCATGTGAAATGTGCAATTTCAGACGGATAAGATATTTAATTTATACGGATGAAATCGATGACTGTCAGAGATTACAACATAGTTCTATGAGGTGCGTACTGCGGCTTCCTTTTTCTTCATTACTAACATTAATTTAAAATTTCAAATCTTGAATTTTAAAGTTTGAATTTTAACCTTTTATTGTCCTCACAAACCGCAATATTTAACTTTTTAGTTACAATTATCATCATTTATCATTTGACTTTAACTTTGCTGTTCCAATAACAACTCTGTGCATCGTTCGCCGGTGGAATGTGGTCCACGGATGCAAGCCCATCCCCACCCCCACCCCCGGTATTGTGTTGTTTATAACGTGTGTGTGTGTGTGCATTTTGCACATTTGCACACCTGGCACCATCCAATAGTCAGTAATCCAATTAGAGCAGCCACAATGTTCTTACGACACAATAGCACCAAATTTCAATAAACCTGAATGTAGCAAAATTCTCATAAACGTGATCAAATGTCAAACATAACATTGATATTCAATTTAGCTAAGCACGTGCACACATTTCTTGGTAAAATACTAGAAAAAAATAGAGTACAGATTTTTTTTCTTATAAGATTCGTATAAGATTTTTATTAATAACACTTTTTCTTGTAAGAAAAATTCTTATAATTTTTTGTTTAGTAAGATTTCTCTTAAAAGATATGGCAAGAAAATCTTAGTAAGCGTTTTAAGATTCTTCTTACACGAATCTTATAAGAAAAACCTTGCTATCAATACGAATCATTTAAGAAAATTCTAATGTAAAAAGGCTAATGTACATGATAGATTCTAGGGCCGTATTTAACTTTTTGCTCCTGGGCGGGGGGGGGGGGGGGNTTTTTGCCCCAAACCCGCATGAAAACCACGATTTTTGGTTGGCTCTGGGGGGCAGCTGGCCCCCTACCCCCTAATTAAATACGGCCCTGTCTAAGATTGAACGAATATCCAAACAACGCAAATTACATGTAAACAAACTTTGTATATGTTGTAAAGTTTGTGGGAAGTCGAAAATCCCTGGCCCAATCTTTAAACACGTATAACAATATATGCATTATGCATACTAGTACTGTTTTCCGGGCATAGATGGGAGAAAGAGTGCATATTATGGACAGAACCTACACGAAATAAGTGGAAATGTAAAACTCAGCTTTGGAAAACAGCACTTAGAAGAACTCAGTTCTTCTTACAAGATATTTACAATGATTTTTGGGGGGGAAATGATTTTAATAATGCATGGCCATGTCGTAACTGCCTCATTATTTTGACTTCATAGTTTAGTGACTGAGATACATCTAGGCGCTGAAACATAATTCAAAAAGTAAATGATTCGACTTGTTTCAAACCATACAGTTGATACCGTAAGTACATCCAACAGTATTTCTCTACTGGAAAACAGGTCAGTAACCCAATATTTTTTGTTAAAAAAATATTTGTGTTAATAAAGGTAACAGATTTCATGTACGTGGAAACACACAAAACACTTTTGGATTTTCAATTGATTATTTCAAACGTTTCGTGAACAACCTGGTCGGAATGTTGAAAGCATTGTGTACCTAAACCAGTAATCTCATTACGTCCAGACAATGAAAACGTGGTATCCAATAGAAACAAACCTAAACATAGCTGTCTCAAGCACCTTTACCGTAAAGTTTATTTCAGCACAGTATGCTAGCAAATGCAGCTACAGTCTTCGTCTATCCACAAATATAAAATGACTTTACTTTGAAACTAGTTTTAGAAAAAATCAAAGTATATCAAACATTCAAAGGTATATCGAAAGTTCGACATTTTGCGATATTGTCAAACTAAAATAATAAATTTGCTTTTCAATAAGCTTCTCGAAAAATCATTAAGTTGACAAATGTATCATACCAAAAATACTCTAGTTTCGTTCTTCTAAGGTTACTTCAGTGAAAACCCATATGACCGCCTACCCTATTGAATATGCATGACAAAATAAAGAGCTGTTCAATGTGACTGACAGGCGAGGAGGGAAAGGGCTATTGAAGAGTAATTTATCCGACCACAGATTACTGACATCATTATCTTCATAAGGGAATAGTGATTGTAACAGACACTCTTTTAATAGTGCCTGCCAACAAAGCAGTCTTCGCGGCCCAGTGCAAGTAACGCAAGACTCACTCATTGGTCATTATGTTGAATAGAATCAATAAATTCTGTGTATGGTCTATATTGTGGGCTAGGCCTAGAACTACAGCATAAATATCTGAAGTAACCTTAGAAGAACGAAACTAGAGTATCTATTTTTGATCATACTTATATACATAGGATGCAAAGACAGTAGCAGTAGTTTTGATTTTTGAACCTGCCCAAATTAATAATCAAAACCGTAAAACGTTTCATGTTCAAAGCTAGCCAAAAAACATACACGAATGGCCTATCAACGAATATTGATGATCATTATCATTCTCCATCCCAGAAAAATTATTTGCGAATATTCTTTATTAACCACAACTGTACCACTTGCGTTCGGAAGGTGATGTTTCGGCATTTAGGTCATTTATATCTGCTCAATCATTAATTTTGCATATTCTACTGGTAAACATAAAGTCTCGAATCTAACTTCTTGACTTTTGAAACACTGTGCATTGTCCTGAATATCGTAGGGTGAACCAGACAGTACCTGACCCCATATATAAGCCGACCAGTGGGTGCTTGTATTTGCATAATATTTTGATTGCTAATGATTTTGACCTGCTTTTTGCTCTTCTCCATGGGAAAGCATGCAGGAGAGGAAAAAACAGGTCAAAATGATGAGCAATACATGTATAGATATTATCAAAAATAGATCCTCTCTTATCTATTTTTGATTTCTCTAAATAATATTATGAGTACTCACAGTGACATTTCGTTGTCTCCAGATAAGAGCACAATATGTCATCCAGGAAATTTGACTGGAGACAGTCGTATGTCTACTTGAGATATCAGTTATTTTTACCGAGTTTCAAAGATCTCAACTCGAGATCCAAAAGTAACTTCTTTTATGGACAAGTGTTCAAGTGACTTTTATCTCATTCTCAAGTGGAGATAAATATCTTTCTGTGTGCACGCTGGCAAATGCTATCTCATTCGGCATGCAGTCTCGGCTTGTTCTTGGATCTCTCTTATCTATGTTTGATATTATGCAATTGCAAACATCCACTGGGCCCAGTTGCACAAAGAATCTTAAGTCTAAGAAAAAACTTAAGTCTGAAATGAAGCCATCTGATTTGCTGAAACCTGGTCACATGATGACTTAAGTCAAACTTTAGACTTAAGATTCTTTGTGAAACTGGGCCCTGGTTAGCTAATTTATGGAGTCAGCTACTGTCTGATACACCCTATTTATTTTAATTATTCCAGCCGTTAATCCTGATCGTGATCACCAACAGTGGTCGAATAATCATAATGAATGGAGGCTCGAAGATGTCTGGTACACAAAGTTGGCATGAATTGCCAGAAATCTGGAAGACGCGCAAATGGCATAAAAACCTACCAACGACTGGAAATACGTCATAACAAACTCGTTGACATCTCCTGGGATAGGAAATCTATTTTTACTGTGATATTTGCTGTGATATGTTTGTACTTTTCTGTAGTCACTGCAGAAACAATCTCTGGGAACAATGCGAGCGTTTCTGATTCGGGCAAGTTCCAGGGAGGAAATAAAACAGAGTTTGAAACAGGTAATTTTCGTTGGAAGAGTGAGGAAAGTGCGATGGGCTACAATAATGGTACAACATTTTCTACTCTGTCGCAAATCTATTTGGGTATTCCGGAGAAGGCACAAAAGACGGATTACAGCAAGGGCGATATATTTATGCCTTATACGTCATTCAATAAAACGAGAAGAAGGAGGGAAGTCAATGAAAAGACGAACAATCGTCGAACAGGGGATTCTGTCAGTAATATGACGCCTACAGCGTCAAAACAATCGAACTCTGGTTCACAGTCGGTAGCAGAGAAGTCATCATCCGGAAACGAAAAAAGCTCTTCCAAAACAGAGACAGCTGAGAAGTCATCATCTGAAAACGACAAAAGCTCTGCCAATTCAGAGAAAGCTGAGACGTCATCATCCAGAAACGAAGAAGGCTCTGCCAAAACAGAGAAAGATGAGAAGTCATCCAGAAACCAAGAAAACTCTGGCAAATCAGAGAAAACTGAGAAGTCATCATCCAAAAACGAAGAAAATTCTGCCAAAACAGAGAAAGATGAGACGTCATCTTCCAAAAACGACAAAAGCTCTGCCAAATCAGAGACAACTGGCAAATCATCACCCAGAGACGACGAAACCGCTGCCAAAACACCGACAACTGAGACGTCATCTTCCAAAAACGACAAAAGCTCTGCCAAATCAGAGACAACTGACAAATCGTCATCCAAAGACGAAGAAAGTTCTGCCAAAACAGAGAAAGATGAGGACTCATCATCCAGAAACGAAAAAGGCTCTGCCAAAACCGTGACAACTTCTATGTTGGTTGCACCAACAGCAGAGAGCACAGTCTCTTCTGATAAGACCACCTCTGAAGGAAGACCTGGAGTCACACCTGATACCGGAGTTGTCATCGCTGACACTACCTCTGTTACTGCGGGAGAAACCATGACAGTCACCAAAGAAACCACTAAGACAAGTGAAAAAGGTGCAGAGGGCACACAGCGGACAGGTACCGCGGTAGGGGCTACGTCTACTGGTGACAAAGTTGAAGAGACGATGACTACAAGTAAAGAAATCCCCATTTCAACAGACCGTACATCGCGTATCGGAGAGAAAATTACCGAAGCCACATCTACTCCCTACAGCCATACATCTTCGCTTGCAGAGGCTATGCCCACAACTGAGGGAATTATTGAAGACGTGGTTTCCACTCGGGCAACAAAATCAGAAGGCACGTTCATTACTGAAGAGGTTGATTTCGGTCCTACATCAAGCGTTCCATCTTCAACACCTGAAGGTACTGCTTCCACTGCAGAATTTACAGATATCATTGGTGCTACTGATGAAACGACGTCCAAGGACAAAGGTACAACAGACAAAACGGGAGAAGTATCTGTTACTGTTACCGCTACTGATGATGCAGTTACCCCAAAAGAGTTGACGGTCGGCACAGAAAAAATCACAGCCGGAACTGTGGGTTTCACTGAAGAGACTTCCAGGGAAAGAGATTTATCAACGAGCGAGCCCAAAGAAGAATCCACAATCTCTAGTAGAGAGATTTTAGAAGGCATCGTGTCAACCAGCAAGGTGGGTCCTATTTCCAGCGAAACCCCTTCTGATATCAGGGATTCCACTCCTGCAAGTGAGACTACTTTCCACCATATTAGTTCGACTGAAACCCTTGCGGACACGTTTGTTACAAGTGAAGGAACGAAACAGAAGAACGTGTTCACCTCTGAAGAGACCAAAACGGAAACCGCATCTCTTAGTGTGGCTACGTCGCGCCCAATCACGACCACCAAAAGCCTTGCCGACACTACAGCTGTAAGTGATGAAACTACTTACCAGGACAGGATTACATCGGAAGAGATTAAAGCAGAAACCACCTCCCTTAGTGACGTTACTTCTCGCCCTATCACTTCCAGTGAGACCCCACCAGAAACTTCAGTGGCAAGTGAAGGAACAACAACTGAGGACAGGTTTACAACTGAAGAAACTAAAAAAGACACCACTTCTGTTTTTCGGATCACATCTCCCCAAATCTCTTCCACTGAAACCCTTGCTGGTGTTTCTGTTTCAAGTGAAGGAACCACACGCGAGGACAGGTTTACCATGGGCGATTTCAGAACAGAAACCACCTTACCTAGTGGGGTTACTTCTCGCCCTGTCACTTCCAGTGATGCCCCACCAGAAACTTCTGTGGCAAGTGAAGGAACCGCAACTGAGGCCAGGTTCACAACTGAAGAGACTAAATCAGACACCACTTCTGTTATTGGGGTTACATCTCACCATATCTCTTCAACTGAAACCCTTGTGGATACTTCTGTTACAAATGAAGGGACCAAACAGGTGGACAGGTTTACCACGGAAGAATTTAGAACAGAAACCACTGAGGTCACATCTCACCCTACCACTTCCACTGAAACCCTTAGGGATACTTCTGTTACAAGTGAAGGAACCACACAGGGGGACAGGTTTACCTCGGAGGAAACTGTACGGAAAACCACTTTTGCTACTGAGGTTACATCTACCACTTCCACTAGGGCCATTGCGGACACTTCTGCTACAAGTGCAACAATCACAATGGAGGACAGGTTCACCTCGGAAGACCTAAAAACAGAAACGACTTCTACAAGTCAGGTAACACCTCACCCTATCTCTCCCACAGAAACCCGTCAGGATACTTCTGTTACAAAAGAAGAAACCACACGTGAGGACAGGTTTACCTCGGAGGAAATTGTACGAGAAACCACTTTTGCTACTGAGGTTACATCTTACCCTACCACTTCGACTACGGCGCTTGCGGACACTTCTCCTACACGTGAAGGAATCACACTGGAGGACAGGTTTACCTCCGAAGAACTAAAAACAGAAACCACTTCTGCAAGTCAGGTAACACCTCACCCTATCTCTACCACTGAAACCCTTGCCGGTACTTCTGCTACAAGTGAAGGAACCACACAGGAGGACATCTTAACTTCGAAAGAGATTTCAACAGTAACCGCTTCTCCCAGTGAGATTACCGCTCCTCCTATAACTTCGACTGAAACCCTTGGCGAAACTTCTGCTGCAAGTGAAGGAACCACACATCAGGACAGGTTTACCTCGGAAGAAATTAAAACAGAAACCATTTCGTTTAGCGAGGCTACATCAGAACCTATTTCTTCTGCTGAAACTCTTGCTGAAACTTCTGTAACAAGTAAGGGAATCTTACAGGAGGGCGGCTTAACCACTGAGGGGATTTCAACAGTAACTGTTTCTCGCACTGATATTACTGCTCCTCCTTTCACTTCGACTGAATCCCTTGGCGAAACTTCTGCTACAAGTGAAGGAACCACACTTCAGGATAGGTTCACCTCGGAAGAAATTACAACAGACACCACTTCCTTTAGTGAGGTTACATCACCCCCCATGTCTTCCACTGAAACCCTTGCGGACACATCTGTTACAAGTGACGAAACATCTCGTCCTATAACTTCCGCTGAGACCCTTGCAGACACATCTACCATAAGTGAGGGAACTAAACAACAGGACATGTTTACCTCGCAAGAAATTAAAACAGACACCACTTCGTTTAGTGAGGTTACATCACACCCTATCTCTTCCACTAAAACCCTTGTCGAAACAACTGTTGCAAGTGAAGGAACTTCACAGGAGGATGGATTTACCTCTGAAGAGTTTAAAACGGTAACCGCTTCTCTTAGTGAAGTGACCACTCCTCCTATCTCTTCCACTGAAACCCCTGCCCAAATATCTGTAACAAGAGAAGGAACCACACGTCAGGACAAGTTTACTTCAGAGGAGAGTAAAAGAGAAACCACACTGGATTTTGCTATTGAGGTTACATCTCAACCTATCACTTCCACTGAGATTCCTGTGGACACTTCTGCCAAAAGTGAAGGAACCACTCAGGAGGACGAGGTTACCTCGGAGAAGAGCACAACAGAAACCACGTCGTTTAGTGAGGTCACAGAAACTACGTCTCTTACTGAGGTTACATCTCACCCTATCACTTCCACTGAGACTCTTGTGGACACTTCTGCTGGAAGTGAAGCAACCACTCAGGAGGACGAGGTAACGTCGGAGAAGGGCATAACAGAAACCACGTCGTTTAGTGAGGTCACAGAAACTACTTCTCTTACTGATGTTACATCTCAACCTGTCACTTCCCCTGGGACCCTTGTGGACACTTCTGCTAGACGTGAAGGAACCACACAGGAGGACGAGGTTACCTCGGAGAAGATAACAGAAACCACGTCGTTTAGTGAGGTCACAGAAACTACTTCTCTTACTGATGTTACATCTCAACCTGTCACTTCCCCTGAGACTCCTGTGGACACTTCTGCCAAAAGTGAAGGAACCACACAGAAGGACGAGGTTACCTCGGAGAAGAGCATACCAGAAATCACTTCGTTTAGTGAAGTGACAGAAACTATGTCTCTTACTGAGGGTACATCTCAACCTATCACTTCCACTGAGACCCTTGCGGGCACTTCTGCCAGAAGTGAAGGAACCACACAGAAGTACGAGGTTACTTCGGAGGACAGCATACCAGAAACCACTTCGTTTAGTGAGGGTACATCTCACCCTGTGTCTTCCACTGAAACCCTTGCCGAAACATCTGTTACAAGTGAAGGAATTGTCACACAGGAGGACAGGTTTACCACAGAGGAAAGCGTAACAGACACCACTTCTGCTGGTGAAGTTACTTCTCAGCCAATCAGTTCCACTGAGACCCTCGCGGATACTTCTAGTACAAGTGAAGGAACCACACAGGTTGACATGTTTACCTCTGAAGATATTAAAACAGCAACTCCTTCACTTTCCGAGGCTACTGATCGTCGTGTTTTTTCCACTGAAACCCTTGCCGAAACTTCTGTTCCGAGACAAGGAACCACGCTACAGGACAAGTTAACCTCTGAAGATATTAAAACAGATACCACTTCTATTAGCGAGGCTACATCTCGCCCTGGCTTTTCCAGTGAAACCCCTGGAGATACTTATATTACAAGTGAAGGCATCACGAGGGAGGAAATATTTACCTCCGATGAGACTAAAATAGAAATCACTCCTATTGTTGAGGTTACTTCCCGCCCCGCTAATTCCACTGAAACCCTTGTTGACACTTCTGCTAGAAGTGAAGGAACCACACAGGTTGACATGGTTACCACCGAAGAGACTAAAGTAGAAGCCATTTCGTCTACTGAGGTTACATCTCACCCTATCTCTTCCACTGAAACCCTTGCGGATACTTCTGTTACAAGTGAAGGAATCACCAAGGAAGAAAGGTTTTCAACTGAAGAGACAGAAACCACCTTTGTTGAGGTTACTTCTCGTTCCACTACTTCCACTCAGACCCTTGCTGACACTTCTGCCAGAAGTGAAGGAACCGCACAGGTTCACACGATTACTACTGAAGAGATTACAACAGAAGCTCCTTCCTTTTCCACCGAAACCCTTGCCGAAACTTCTGTTTCAAGAGAAGGAACCACACTACAGGACAGGTTGACCTCTGAAGATATTAAAACAGAGACCACTTCGTTTATTGAGGTTACATCTCACCCTATCTCTTCCACTGAAACCTTTGCGGATACTTCTGTTACAAGTGAAGTAATCACAAAGAAGGAAGAAAGGTTTACCACTGAAGAGACAGAAACCACTTCTGTTACTGAGGCTACTTCTCGGCCCAGTATTCCCACTGATACCTTGGCTGACACTTCTCCGCCAATTGAACATACCACACATGAGGACAGGTTTACATCTGAAGATATTAAAACAGCAACTCCTTCTCTTTCCGAGGCTACTACTCGTCCAACCCTTTTCGACACTTCTATAGTAAGTGAAAAAATCAGAGAAGAGGAAAGGTTCACCACTGATGATATTAAAACAGTAACCACTTCGTTTACTGAGGTTGCATCTCAAACTATCTCTTCCACTGAAACTCTGGCCGGGACGTCTGTTCCAAGTGAAGAAGTTACACATCAGGACATGTCGACATCTAAAGAAATTACAACAGGCACCACTTCTTTTGGTGAGGCTACATCTCACCCTATCCCTTCCACTGAAACCCTTACGGACACTTCTGTTGCAAGTGTAGGAATCACGAAGGAGGAAAGGTTTACCACTGAAGAGACTAAAATGGAAACCACTCCTTTTGTTGAGGTTACTTCCCGCCCGACTATTTCCACTGAGACCCTTGCTGAGACTTCTGCTCGAAGTGAAGGAACCACACAGGTTGACACGATTACCACTGAAGAGATTACAACAGAAGCTACTGCTCGTCCTACTGAAATCCTTGCCGAAACTTCTGTTCCAAGAGAAGGAACAACACTACAGGACAGGTTGACCTCTGAAGATATTAAAACAGAAATCGTTTCGCTTACTGAGGTTACATCTCACCCTATCTCTTCCACTGAAACCCTTGTGGATACTTCTGTTACAAGAGAAGGAACCACACTGCAGGACAGGTTGACCTCTGAAGATATTAAAACAGAAACCGTTTCGCTTACTGAGGTTACATCTCACCCTTTCTCTTCCACTGAAACCACTGTGGACACTTTTGTTACAAGGGAAGGATTCACAAAGGAGGACAGATATACCACAGATGGAAGCATAACAGACACCACGTCTGCTGGTACAGTTACTTCTCAGCCTATCAGCTCTACTGACACTCTCGTAGATACTTCTGTTACACGTGAAGGAACTACAGAGAAGGAAAGGTTTACCACTGAAGAAACTAAGACAGAAACCACTTCGTTTGGTGATGTTACATCTCACCCTATCCCTTCCACTGAAACCCTGGCGGACACTTCTGTTGCAAGTGAAGGAATCACGAAGGAGGAAAGGTTTACCACCGAAGAGTCTAAAACAGAACCCACTTCTTTTGTGGAGGTTACTTCTCGTCCCACCCCTTCCACTGAGGCCCTTGCTGACACTTCACTCGCAACTGAAAGAACGACATATGCGGACAGATTTACATCTGAAGCAATTAAAGACGAAACAATCTCCGGTAGTGAGGTTACTTCTCCCCCATTCACTTCCACTGATATTACAGCCGGAGTTGTGGAGATAACACCTTCAACAGAAGGAGCCCGTTTTGAAAGTCAGAGTACGACAGAAAGGATGCCTGATACAGTGACAACTTTGGCGGATGGTTTCACTTCAAGCAGCATCACTTCCACCAAATTTACTGCCAGGGTCGCAGAAACTGATTCAACCACGGAAAAAACCACCATCGAATCCGATAGCACCGCTATCAGTGAAAAAACCAAAGAAGAATCCAGACCCACCACTATCCCTTCATCTACTGCTCAAGAGATGACACGCAAATATACGGAGACGCCTGTCACTGGTAAGTTCATACAAGCTATTTTACCTGTGTCCTACCTTTGTGACTTTACCTGAATTACAAATTTGCAGCTCTAGAAAAAAATATTAGACCACCTCTGTTATTTCCATTCATTTCCCTTCAGATAGGTACATAAAAGGTCTAATTCACCCATTTATGCCACATTGTGTTCTAATATGCTTACTACCCTGTACAAACAGGGCTTCAGCTGTAATTCTAGGCATAAAGTCCCGAGATGTTTTAAACGCTTCTCGCAGAATTGAGGTTTGATTAGAAGCGATGTAAAGTGGACAACTGTCTACACAGTAAATGTATCCACTTCATGTCCTTCCTTTTAATATGAACATTTGACAAAGTCGTTTTAACAGCCCCATTGTTTCTTCATTATGGGAAGTCAGTTTCTATGTTTGATAATTATTGTCTTGGTGAAGTTTTAGCAATTTAAAATCAGTACGTACAGAATGATTGGAGAGTCCGTGGGACCCATTTTAATTGAAAATGAGTGAGTCAACCAGAGGTGGTCTAATAATTTTTTTCCAGAGCTGTATAATAAAACGTACACAATGTAGTTATTGATAATTGAAATACTTTTGCAGTTATATATTAAGTGCTGCTTTTCTACACACTTCAATGAAGACTAGTAGGTTGCACTCAGAATTTGGGGTTTACGTTAGCTTTTTGTGTAGTATTCATTGACATTTTTTTCCTCATTCGAATATAGAATATTAGCCTAACTGCCTTAAATAATGTATTCGGGTTTTACATTGATTCCTGGAACAACGTGTCAAATGCAAAAAAATATGGACGAAATTTAGATAAGTAACTACTGGCAGCGTAAACATTCACATAAGATGGAACAAACGTACTTTGATTTAGCACAGCGTGCCGAAAATGCAATAGGGATATGTTTTGATCTGTTTTGGAACGTATAAAGAAGGTTATGTTAATTCACGGGATGCTACTGTTAGTAACAGGTAATATATCACAAATTATCCTCCCTCATCAGGTAACAGTTCTGCAAATTGATGCCAACACACAGGCCTACACTGCCGTTCTCCATTTGTTCACATGATGACTTATAGAGCGGAGGTGACACCTATAGAGAGGACTGTTCGAGAGATGCGGTTCACCAAGCACGGCCAATCACACCTTGAATCGTCATAATAATAGGTGGCATCTGTGTACCATAAGTTCAAACCCGGGCATATTCTTGCATGGTCTGCTTCACCGTGGATAACCCCATTCGATCAGCTGATGTAACTGATTGCAAAGCGGTCATCGCCTGTTGAGTCCCCACTTATATTTTGGTCCCCCGTCTTTTTGGTCCCGAGAGCGCTATAACTTTGTTGAGACGTCCCGACAAATTAGTTTTTTCATTAAAAAAAGCTTACTATTATGTTTGTCTTTCCAGTCAAAATCAAGGTTGGTGTAACTATCAACAGGCCTTTCAAGGAGGAATGGAAAGATAAATCGTCCACAGCCTTTAAAGACGAGGCAAAGAAATTTGAAACAGCGGTACGTCACTTGTAACTTTCCAAATATCCATAGAAATTAAATGTGTATTGCTAGCTCTTATGCGTCTGGTGGAAATAAGAACCGCCGATAAAGATTCGAAGACAATTCAATTGAGTAAGTTGTGAGTCACTCAACTTAGAAGATCGCTAAGAAAAATAACTTTTTTTGAAAAACAAATAACTGGCACATCATTGCAAACAAACTCAGCTGGGATTCTCGAATCATTATTACCTTAACTCATATCTCATAATTCATCACAGACTAACGATTAAGTGGTTTTTCCGAAATATTTGGGGACCTAATTACATATCGATATTTTTTCAAGAAAAATAGGCCATCACTCCGTACAAGAGGTGCAGTTCACCATCTTCCGGTGTGCACAATGTCAGTACCACTGCCGAAGTTAATTCGAGAGCTTTTTTCATATTCTTTCATTTTCAGATTTGTCCCAAATTCAAGGGTGCGGATCAGTGCATATGCACAGACATTAGGTACGTTTAGGAAACTTAAAAATGTCCAGCTGTGACACAGGCACATGCTTCTCTTACACTTGACTGGGTTTTTTAAAAAAATTACATTAAATGCTACAACATTACAAACGCTTACAGAAACCTACATGTATTTCTTGTTTTTATAGACCAGGCAGCACGATATACGACCTTGCCCTGATATTCAAAACGACCAACCTCGCTAAAACATTAACAGCAGTACAAGGCCATGGACAAGACATAAAAAGTTATGGGAAATATACGGCGGATAGCAGTGGTAAGCAAATAAAATATTTTAACAGCTGATACGCGTTGTGCGAAATAAGTTATTTTATTCAGCATTATTCAGTATTTTTTCCAGAGTCATATAATAAACTTCACGAAAGACCGTGAAATCGACAACTTAATGAAAATTGAAAATCTTTCGTCTTAACAGACACAAAAGACAAACACGTACCTGTATTATGACTGCAGTATACGCATTATATATAGTATTCCTAGACTATAGCCTGTTCTTCGTCATGTAGGCCTAAACGATTTTGGTAAGTGGCCATATTTCGAAACAGCGGCGCAGCTTGAAAATATTCAATATATGAAATCATCAGAGGGAATATTGCCTTCAACCGATGCTAAGACAAACTATGTCTTACAGGCAATCCACTTTCTCTTTCAGGATTCAAACTTAGCCATTCCATTGAACAGCCAAAAGCGGCAGCGTCGACCACTGAAACAACAGAGCCAGCATCCGCTAAAACTACTCCGGGCGAGATCAGCAAATCCACTGAAGTGACCTCTGCAGAGCCAATCAGGCGCGCTGATGAAGTCTCTGAAATTGTCAGCACTGCCACAGAATTAACCAGCACTGTGCCTGCAGCTTCCACTGAGAGAGTAACTGTTGAAATGAAAACCGTTGAAATGTCAACATCTAAGCCAACTGCACACACTGATGGAGTCTCTGAAGAGGTGAGCACAACTAAGGAACAGACTGTTTCACCGCAAGCAGCAACTGAGCAAGTCACCGCTGAGATCAGAGAAACCACTGAGTTGGAGGCTGATGAGCGGACAACGCAAACTGACGCAGTTTTTCCAGAGGGCAGCACTACGCAAGAATCCACCGTTGTGCCCACAACCGCAACTGAAGAAGTCACTGCTAAGATGAGTAAAATGACCGGAGTGACCACATCTGGCCCAACCATACACACGGATGTAGTCTCTGAAGAGGTCAGCACCAAAATTAAGGAATCAACCGTTGTACCGCAAGCAGCAACTGAACTTGTCACCACTGAGATCAGAGAAACCACTGACATGACTGAAGTCAGCACTGCTGCAGTAACCATGCAAACTGATGCGGTATCTCCAGTGGTCAGCACTACAACTGAAGAAACCACCGGTGTGTCCACAGCAGCAACTGGAGGAATCACTGCCAAGATCAGTGAAATCACTGGAGGGACTACATCTGGCCCAACCATGCACACGGATGTAGTCTCTGAAGAGGTCAGCACAAAAGTTAAGGAATTAGTAGTTGTACCGCAAACAGCAACTGAACCAGTCACCACTGAGATCAGAGAAACCTCTGAAGTGAAGGCTGCTGAGCAGACCACGCAAACTGACGCAGTTTTTCCAGAGGTCAGCACTACGGAAGAATCCACCGTTGTGCCTACAGGTGCAACTGAAGGAGTTACTGCCAAGATCAGTGAAACCACCGAGATGAAGACATCAGTGCCAACCATGCAGACGGATGTAATCTCTGACAAGTTTAGCATTAAAACCGAGGAATCCACCGTTGTACCACAAGCAGCAACTGAACAAGTCACCACTGAGATTAGAGAAACCACTGAATTGAAGGCCGCTGAGCAGACCACGCAAACTGACACAGTTTTTCCAGAGGTCAGAACTACGGAAGATTCCACCGTTATGCCCACAGCTGCAACTGAAGAAGTCACTGCCAAGATCAGCGAAATCACTGGAGTGACTATATCTCGCCCAACCTTGCACACGGATGTAGTCTCTGAAGAGGTTAGCACTAAAACGGAGGAATCCACCATTGTGCCACAAACAGCAACTAAACCAGTCACCAGTGAGATCAGAGAAACCACTGAAGTGAAGGCCGCTGAGCAGACCACGCAAACTGACGCAGTTTTTCCAGAGGTCCGAACTACGGAAGAATCCACCGTTGTGCCCACAACTGCAACTGAAGAAGTCACTGCCAAGATCAGCGAAATCACTGGAGTGACTACATCTGGCCCAACTGTGCACACGGATGTAGTCTCTGAAGAAGTCAGCTCTAAAATTAAGGAATCAACCGTTGTACCGCAAGTAGCAACTGAAGAATCCACCACTGACATCAGAGAAACCACAGAAGTGAGCGCTGCTGAGCAGACCACGCAAATTGACGCAGTTTTTCCAGAGGTCAGTACTACACTTGAAGAATCCACCGTTGTGCAAACAGCAGCAACTGAAGGAGTCACTGCCAAGATCAGTGAAATCACTGGAAGGACTACATCTGGCCCAACCATACACACGGATGTAGTCCCTGACGAGGTTAGCACTAAAAGGGAGGAATCAACCGTTGTATCGCAACCAGCAACTGAACCAGTCACCACTGAGACCACAGAAACCACTGAATTGAAGGCTGCTGATAAGCAGACCACGCAAACTGATGCCGCTTTTCCCGAGGACAGCACTACAACTAAAATGTCCACCGTTGCGCCTACAGCTGTGACTCAAGAAGCCACTGCCAAGATCACTGAAATTACTGGAGTGAGTTCATCTGGCCCAACCGTGCACACGGACGCAGTCTCTGACGAGGTTAGCAAGAAAACTGAGGAAACTACTGTGACTGAACCAGTCACCACTGAGATCAGAGAAACAACTGAAGTGAGCGCTGCTGCACTAACAATACAAACTGATGCCCTATCTCCAGCGGTCAGCACTACAACTGAAGAAATCACCGATGTGTCCACAGCAGCAACTGAAGTCACTGCCAAGATCAGTGAAATAACGGAAGTGAAGACATCTAAGCCAACCATGCACACGGATATAGTCTCTGAAGAGGTTAGCATGACAACTGAGGAGTCCACCGTTGTGCCGCAAGTAGCAACTCAACAAGTCACCACTGAGATTAGAGAAACCACTGAATTGAAGGCCGCCGGGCAAACCACGCAAACTGACACAGTTTTTCCAGAGGTCAGTACCACAGCTGAAGAGTCCACCGTTACGCCTATAGCTGCGACTACAGGAGTCACCGCCAAGACCAGTGAAATCACTGAAGTGACGACATCTGGGTCAACTATGCACACGGATATAGCCTCTGAAGAGGTTAGCATGACAACTGAGGAGTCCACCGTTGTGCCGCAGGTAGCAACTGAACAAATTACCACTGAGATTACAGAAACCACTGAATTGAAGGCTGCTGAGCAGACCACGCAAACTGACGCAGTTTTTCCAGAGGTCAGGACTACACCTGAAGAAGTCACCGTTGTGCCAACAGCAGCAACTGAAGGAGTCACCACCAAGATCAGTGAAATCACTGAAGTGACGACATCTAAGCCAACCATGCACACGGATATAGCCTCTGAAGAGGTTAGCACGACAACTGAGGAGTCCACCGTTGTGCCGCAAGTAGCAACTGAACAAGTCACCACTGAGATAAGAGAAACTACTGAGTTGAAGGCCGCCGAGCAGACCAGGCAAACTGAGGCAGTTTTTCCAGAGGTCAAGACTACATCTGAAGAAGTCACCGTTGTGCCAACAGCAGCAACTGAAGGAGTCACCGCCAAGATCAGTGAAATCACTGAAGTGACGACACCTAGGCCAACCATGCACACGGATACAGTCTCTGAAGAGGTTCGCACGATAACTGAGGAGTCCACCGTTGTGCCGCAAGTAGCAACTGAACAAATCACCACTGAGATAAGAGAAACTACTGAGTTGAAGGCCGAGCAGACCACACCAACAGTTTTTCCAGAGGTCAGTACCACAGCTGAAGAGTACACCGTTGCGCCTGTAGCTGCGACTACAGGAGTCACAGCCAAGACCAGTGAAATCACTGAAGTGACGACATCTGGCCCAACCATTCACAGGGATATAGTCTCTGAAGAGGTAAGCACGACAACTGAGGAGTCCACTGTTGTGCCGGAAGTAGCAACTGAACAAGTCACCACTGAGATAAGAGAAACGACTGAGTTGAAGGCCGCCGAGCAGACCACGCAAACTGATGCAGTTTTTCCAGAGATCAGTACCAAAACTGAAGAGTCCACCATTACGCCTACAGCTGCGACTACAGGAGTCACAGCCGAGATCAGTGAAATCACTGAAGTGACGACATCTGGGTCAACCATGCACACGGATTTAGTCTCTGGAGAGGTTAGCACGACAACTGAGGAGTCCACCGTTGTGCCAGAAGTAGCAACTGAACAAGTCACCACTGAGATAAGAGAAACCACTGAATTGAAGGCCGTCGAGCAGACCACACAAACTGATGCAGTTTTTCCAGAGGTCAGTACCACAGCTGAAGAGTCCACCGTTGCACCTACAGCTGCGACTGAAGGAGTCACTGCCACGACCAGTGAGATAACTGAGGTGACGACATCTAGGCCACCCAAGCACACGGATATAGTCTCCGAAGTAGTTAGCACGACAACTGAGGAGTCCACCGTTGTGCCGCAAGTAGCAACTGAACAAGTCACCACTGAGATTAGAGAAACCACTGAATTGAAGGCCGCCAAGCAGACCACACCAACAGTTTTTCCAGAGGTCAGTACCACAGCTGAAGAGTCCACCGTTGCGCCTATAGCTGCGACTACAGGAGTCACTGCCAAGACCAGTGAAATCACTGAAGTGACGACATTTGGCCCAACCATTCACACGGATATAGTCTCTGAAGAGGTAAGCACGACAACTGAGGAGTCCACTATTGTGCCGCAAGTAGCAACTGAACAAGTCACCACTGAGATAAGAGAAACTACTGAGTTGAAGGCCGCCGAGCAGACCACGCAAACTGACACCACTTTTCCCGAGGACAGCACTACAACTAAAATGTCCACTGTTGCGTCTACAGCTGCGACTGAAGGAGTCACTGCCACGATCAGTGAAATTACTGGAGTGACTTCGTCTGGCCCAACTGTGCACACAGATGCAGTCTCTGAGGAGGTTAGCAAGACAACTGATGAACGTACTGTGACTGAACCAGTCACCACTGAGATCAGAGAAACAACTGAAGTGAGCACTGCTGCACTAACCATACAAACGGATGCAGAATCTCCAGTGGTCAGTACTACAACTGAAGGAACCACCGCTGTGTCTACAGCAGAAACTGAAGGAGTCACCACCAAGATCAAAGAAACAACTGAAGTGAAGACATCTGAGCCAACCATGCAGACGGATGAAGTCTCCGAAGAGTTTCGGACAACAACTGAGGAAACCATAATTGTGCCACAAACAGCAACTGAACAAGTCACCACTGAGGTCCGAGAAACCACAAAGGTGAAGGCTGCTGAGCAGACCACGGAAACTGATGCTGCTTTTCCCGAGGACAGCACTACAACTAAAATATCCGCCGTTGCGCCGACATCTGTGACTGAAGAAGTCACTGACAAGATCAGGGAAATTACTGGAGTGACTTCATCTGGCCAAACCATACACACGGATGTAGTCTCTGACGAGGTTACCACTAAAACTGAGGAACCCACTGTTGTGCCACAAGCAACCACCGAAGTGCAGGCTACAAAACTGACCACGCGATTTGACGCCACTTTTCCAGGGGTCAGTACTACAGCTGAAGAGTCCACCGTTGCGCCTATAGCTGCAACTGAAGGGGTCTCTGCCAAGATGAGTGAAATCACTGGAGACACCACCCCTGGGCCAACCACGCACACGGATGTAGCCTCTGACGAGGTTAGTACGACAACTACGGAACCCACTATTGTAACGAAAGCAGCAACTACTAGTAAACCAGTCACCGCCGAGATCAGAGAAACCACTGAAGTAAGAACTGCCGCAGTAACCATCCAAACTGATGAGGTATCTTCAGCGGTCAGCACTGCTATTGCAGAAACCACCAGCGATATCAGCAGCACGACTGGAGAATCAACCGTTGTGCCTCAAACAACTGAAGGAATCACTGCCAAGAGCAGTGAAATCACTGAAGTTACCACATTGCGGCCAACCATGCCCAAGGATATAGTCTCTGAAGCGCTTAGCACAGCAACTGATGAATCCACTGTTGTACCCCAAGCAGCAACTAAACCGGTCACCGATGAGATCAGAGAAACCACAGAAGTGAGCACTGCTACGCTAACCATGCAAACTGATGCAGTGTCCCCAGAGGTCAGCACAGCAAGTGAAAAATCCACTGTTGTGCAAAGAGAAGCAACTGAAGAATTCGCTACCACGATCAGCGACATCATTGAAGTCACCACATCTCGGCCAACCATGCATACTGATGCAGTTACTGAAGAGCTTAGCAAAACAACTGAAGAACTCACAGTTTTGTCGCAAGCAGCAACTGAACAAATCACTGCTAAGGTCAGCGAAACCACAGAATTGAGCGCTGTTCAGCAGACCACACAAACTGAAGAAGTATCTCTGGAGACAATAACTGAAGGAGCCACCACTTCGCCTGCAGCAGCAACTGAAGCTACCACTAGCAAGGTGGGTAAAACCATTGCCGCCACCACTTCTGAGGCATTCACCCAATCTGATGCAGTATCTGATGCGGTAAGCACAACCACTATAGAAACCACTGCTGTGCATGCAACTGAAGGAGTCACTGCTGGGCCAACTATTCGCACTGACGGAGTATCTGCAGAAGTCAGCTCGACAACACTTGTGCCCAGTGAAGCAACTGAACGCGTCTCTGCAGACATCAGTGCTACTCTTGAAGTGACCACTGCTGAGCCAACCATGCAAACTGATAGAGTATCCTCAAAAGCTACCATTACAACTGAGGAAACCGGCACTGCTGAACCAACCATGCAAACGGATGCAGTCTCTGCAGACACTACAGCTGAAGGAGTCGCTGAAGTGACCACTGCTGTGCCGTCCATGCTCACTGATGGAGTATCTGCAGAGATCAGCACTACAACTGCTTTGCCTACTGAAGCAACTGAACGCGTCTCTACTGCTCTTGAAATGACCACTGTTGAGCGAGCCACACACACGGACGGAGTATCTGCTGAAGCCAGCATTATGACTAAAGACACTACCATTGTGCCTACCCAAAGAGTCACTGCTGAGCCAACCACGCAAACGGATGAATTCCCTTCAAAGGTCGACACCACAATTGAAGGAGTCACTGCCAAGTTCAGTGAAACTCCTGAAGTGACCACTGTTCAGCTAAGCACGCACACTGATGAAGTGTCAGCTAAATCCAGCATTACAACTGGTAAAACCACCCTTGGGCCTACCCAAAGGGTAACTGCTGAGCCAAGCACTCAAACGGATGAACTCTCTGTTGAGGTCGACACAACAACTGAAGGAGTCACTACCAAGATCAGAGAATTCACTGAAGTGACTGAGGAAACCATTGTGCCTACCCAAGCAATCACTGCTGACCCAACCACGCAAACTGATGCAATCTCTGCAGACACTACAGCTACAGGAGTCACTGCCAAGATCACAGAAATCGCTGAAGTGACCACTGCCGGGCCAACCACGCACACGGATGAAGTATCTGCAGAGGTCAGCACTACAACTTATGAAGCAACTGAACGCGTCTCTGCTGACATCGCTGCTACTCCTGAAGTGACCACTGCCGAGCCAACGACGCACACTGATGCAGTATCAGATGTGGTCAGCACTACCGCTGCAGATGCCACCCCAACTGAAGAAGTCACTTCCAGGATTAGTAAAATCACTGACGTTACAACTGCTCAGCCAACTCTGCACACGGAAGGAGTGTCTATAGAAGCCAGTACTACAACTTTTGTGCCTACTGAAGCAACTGAACGCGTCTCTGCCGACATCGCTGCTACTCCCGAAGTGACCGCTGCCGAGCCAACGACGCACACTGATGCAGTATCAGATGTGGTCGGCACCACCATTGTAGATGCCACCCCAACTGAAGAAGTCACTCCCAGGATAAGTAAAATTACTGAAGTTACAACTGCTCAGCCAACCCTGCGCACAGAAGGAGTGTCTATAGAGGCTAGTATTACAACTTTTGTGCCTACTGAAGCAACTGAACGCGTCTCTGCTGACATCGCTGCTACTCCTGAAGTGACCACTGCCGAGCCAACGACGCATACTGATGCAGTATCAGATGTGGTCAGCACTACCACTCTACGTACCACACCAACTGAAGAAGTCACTCCCAGGATAAGTAAAATCACTGAAGTTACAACTGCTCAGCCAACCCTGCGCACAGAAGGAGTGTCTATAGAGGCCAGTATTACAACTTTTGTGCCTACTAAAGCAACTGAACGCGTCTCCGCTGACATCGCTGCTACTCCTGAAGTGACCACTGCCGAGCCAACGACGCCCACTGATGCAGTATCAGACCTGGTCAGCAGTACCACTGTAGATACCACCCCATCTGAAGAAGTCACTCCCAGGATCAGTAAAATCACTGAAGTTACAACTGCTCAGCCAACCCTGCACACAGATGGAGTGTCTGTAGAAGCCAGCACTACAACTTTTGTGCCTACTGAAGCAACTGAACGCGTCTCTGCCGACATCGCTGCTACTCCTGAAGTGACCACTGCCGAGCCAACGACGCCCACTGATGCAGTATCAGATGTGGTCAGCAGTACCACTGTAGATACCACTCCATCTGAAGAAGTCACTCCCAGGATCAGTAAAATCACTGAAGTTACAACTGCTCAGCCAACCATGCACACAGATGGAGTGTTTAGAGAGATCAGCACAACAACCTTAGTGCCTACTGAAGCAACTGAACGCATCTCTGCCGACATCGCTGCCACTCCTGAAGTGACCACTACTGGGACAAGATCAACTGACGTCGGTTTTGATAAGACAACATCATCTGCTGAAATGGCAACAACTGAGGTTACTACTGCTGCGACGAGTACAAAAGCTGATGTTTCTGTCTCCACTCATCCTGTCACCACCCTCATGACAGACACTGCAACGCCTACAAAGTTGAAAGAAAGAACAACTCATTCGACCGTAATCCCTATTGAAAAGGTTACCGGTACCACCACGACTACTGCTGATGACGTTGTTCTTGGTGAGTTTCTCTTGATTGTTCTCATAGTAATCTCCATTTATGAGTTCTCAATTCCTGCATGTCGACAAACAGTAGACATAACTACATTATCCTTTCTTCAAGATGCCCACAGACTATAGTTACATGTATTTGATTATGCACGATCTACAATAAACATGATGGTCTTTCCAGTCAAAGTCAAGGTTGGTGTAGTCATTAACAAGCCTTTCAACCCGAAATGGAAGGATAAATCATCCACAGCATTTAAAGACGAGGCAGCCAAGTTTGAAAATGCGGTAGGTAATGTTTTCAGTTGACAGGCCATCCCATGAAATGTATAAAGATGTAGTTCACTTCTATGTGCCTGGTACAGAAAATACCTATAAACGAATTTTAAAAAGCAAACCGATTTATAAGACTGTGGATCCCCATTCGTACAGATAGCAATAGTTTGGTTAAAAACTCGAAAAATCGTAAAGAGCATAGACTTTTCAAAACTTTTTCAAAAAATTTCAAATGATGCACGACATGACAATGAATTTCGTGCCATTTTCACACCTAAGGCTTACATGTATATCTGAAAAATCATCACATGTCTTACTTTCGTGCCAAAAATTTCTACACTGATGTCTATTTCAAGTGTAACTGGAGATTACCACATGCCGGAGTTAGAGCCTAGTAAATGTGGATACATCAGGAAAAGGAGACAGAATACTACTGCTACAGTATTGTTCACAATTCTTTCCCATTTCAGATGTGTCCAAAATTCAGGGGTTCGAAAAAGTGCAAGTGCACAGACATTAGGTATGTGCGTTCAAGAAACGTTACGAAAAGTGTGATGGATTTGATTGCAGTCCTTTCCACTTCTGTCTGCTTAATATTTAACTTTTTATGGCCTCTCTGGTTCATTTGGGAGCAATTAACCAGATGAAGTCCTTTGTTTACATAACAGATGAGAAGTACTCTTCAACCAGCCAGAGCTGCAACCATAAATCTATATAAATACTATTTAACGGGCGTGAACTCTAAATTACTTCCAAGTATTTTGATGATTTAATGTGTCAGTGTTGCTGGTTAAGGGTTATGTAAAAGTGACTCGAAATCTCGAATTGTTGACGCAAAAAATCTGACTAACTGCACAAAAAAATTGGGAAAATAAGGCTCGGGGGCCCTCGGAAACCGTCATAAGAAGGTGCCCCGAGCCTCATTTTCTCAATTCAGTGTGCAGCTAGTCAGATTTTTTTGCGTCAAAAATTCGAGATTTCGAGTCACTTTTCATAACCCTTAACAAATGTATTTCCCACTTTGATAGCCCCGGCAGCACCAAGTACGACCTTGACCTGAGTTATAAAACAACCAACGTCACTAAAACCTTAGAGAAGGTACAAGACAGTGGGAAAAATATCAAAAGCTACGGAAAACATAAGGCGGATACCAGTGGTAAGCAAAAATTGTCTTATACACTGTAAATCTAAAATCTGAACACGAAACGAAACGGGAATATGCAACAGATTTTAAACATCTAAACGCGTTTAGTTGTCCATATTCCAAAGAAATAGATTAATGTGTTTCCATGACGGCAAAAAATTATTAAACCGACTGATTTAGACTGAAAAAGTGACAAAAAAAGCGTTGGAAGATGAAGGAAAAAAGTATAATAAGGCACGCAGTAAAGAGTGAATAATACCGGCAGGCAGATTCGATCCAGGGCCCACCAACATGCATAATCTGGACCAACGCTCTAACCACTACGCCACTGGGGCTACACGCCCTGGCCTGGAAGTTTTCTTTGGGTAATTAGGAAAACCTGTCTACTGTATTATTTCCTCCTGAACGTTAAAGCGTGAAGTTATACCTGGAATAAGTTTATTCCACCTTTATGCATACGGGCCATGGTGTAACAAACAGTATTGTATACTGTACGTCATACTGCCATCTGATTGGTTGTATACAAACTATCCTGGGGGAAAAAATTCGCCGGCGGGAGATATAGCGAAACGACAAATTTGACCAATTCCACCCGAGCCGTGAACCAGCCCTAAACACGATGTTCAGGATTCCTTCATGTTTCGTGTTTAGGGGAAACTGAACGAGATGTTTATAACTTAAACAAGACATTTACAAGACCTTTAAATTTACTGTTTTCTTAATGCGGTGTTTAGGTCATCTGTTCATTTCTAATGGAAAACTAATCGCGTTTAGATGTTTAGAAAGTGTTGCATATTCCCGTTTAGCTTCGTGTTTAGACTTTAGATTTACAGTAAAACAAATGATATATTTCGGCATTTTAGGCAACAAGACGCATGTTTCTAGGCGGATAGAACGCCTGTCCTGATGATATGTTCAGTTATATTCACTTAATGTGTTAAGTTGTGTTTTGTTGCTAAACACGTAAACACAAAACTAAACGCTAAACGCGTCGCCTGGATTTACAGTGTAGGATGGAAAGCAGTAAGAAATAAACATTTGATTAACTCGATAATTTTTCGCACAAACTTTTTTTATTCTTCCGGTTACATCATTGATAAATGCTCGTCTTTTAGACACACTTGAGAAAATTTTGAGAGCATGATGTCTCAGGTTACGCCACCTATATTCTATGCCAAAAGTGAGGTGTTGTCGTACTTCAGAAATGAGTTTTCATGATCGAAAATGTTGGACTGGCACACTCTTTCCTGAAATTCTCAGAGAAAATTTTGCTAAAGCACATGATAAATCATTTGGTAAAAAGCAACTATACTTTTTTCATCATTGTGGACTAAAACATTTTCATAAGAAGCAATAATACTTTTCCAGCATTTGGACTCAGTTATTCCGTTGTTAAGACAACACGAGCACCGGTGATCCATGAAACCACAGAGTCAGCACCCGAAGAAGGAACCACTGGTGAGCCCTCCGTTCCTGCTGAAGTGGACACAACCAAGCTTCAAACACCCGCGATTGACTCTACAGCTGAACCAACCGTAACCACTGAAAGGTTTACAAGCGAGAAAACCACGCCAACGGTAGAAGCCTTTGTTGAGTCTACGGCACAAACGGACGAGGTTACCACGGAAGCAGGTCGTAGCACTGAAGAGTCCACCACTGTTGAAAGCACTACCACAGCCATGACTTCAACTGAAAAGCTCTTGACACCTACAAGGCCCACTGAAGAGATCACCTCTGAGATTGGTCCAACCACTGAAGAAACCACGCCAGGATCTGTCAGAACAACCGAAATGGTCGAAACCAAAGCCAGCACGCCAAAAGCAGAAAGCACTGAGCCAACCGCGTCACCTGAAGTGACCACGCCCGATATCAGTACTGTATCTGAGGAATCAACCACTGCCTTTACCACGTCGGCTAAAACGACATCTCCACGAACTATATCTACTGAAGCCATCAAGATTGATGTTAGCACGGAAACTGAAGAAACCACAACTGAGTCGACCACTTTGAGAGAAAGTGTTACAACTGATGCAGTATCAGATGTGGTCAGCAGTACCACTATAGATACCACCCCAACTGAAGAAGTCACTCCCAGGATAGGTAAAATCACTGAAGTTACAACTGCTGAGCGAACCCTGCACACAGATGGAGTGTCTGTAGAGGCCAGCACTGACACTTATGTTCCTACTGAAGCAACTGAACGCGTCTCTGCCGCCATCGCTGCTACTCCTGAAGTGACCACTGCCGAGCCAACGACGCACACTGATGCAGTATCCGATGTGGTCAGCACTACCATTGTAGATACCACCCCAACTGAAGAAGCCACTCCAAGGATAAGTAAAATCACTGAAGTTACAACTGCTGAGCGAACCCTGCACACAGATGGAGTGTCTGTAGAGGCCAGCACTGACACTTTTGTTCCTACGGAAGCAACTGAACGCGTCTCTGCCGACATCGCTGCTACTCCTGAAGTGAGCACTGCTGAGCCAACGACGGACACTGATGCAGTATCAGATGAGGTCAGCATTACCACTCTACATACCACACCAACTGAAGAAGTCACTCCCAGCATCAGTAAAATCACTGAAGTTACGACTGCTGAGCGAACCCCGCACACAGATGGAGTGTCTATAGAGGCCAGTACTACAACTTTTGTGCCTACTGAAGCAACTGAACGTGTCTCCGCCGACATCGCTGCTACTCCTGAAGTGACCACTGCCGAGCCAACGACGCACACTGATGCAGTATCAGATGTGGTCAGCACTACCATTGTAGATACCACCACAACTGAAGAAGTCACTCCCATGATAAGTAAAATCACTGAAGTTACAACTGCTCAGCCAACCCTGCACACAGATGGAGTGTCTAGAGAGGCCAGCACTGCAACTTTTGTGCCTACTGAAGCAACTGAACGCGTCTCTGCCGACATCGCTGCTACTCCTGAAGTGACCACTGCCGAGCCAACGACGCACATTGATGCAGTATCCGATGTGGTCAGCACTACCGCTGTAGATACCACCCCAACTGAAGAAGTCACTCCCAAGATTAGTAAAATCACTGACGGTACAACTGCTCAGCCAACCCTGCACACGGAAGGAGTGTCTATAGAGGCCAGTACTACAACTTTTGTGCCTACTGAAGCAACTGAACGTGTGTCTGCCGACATCGCTGTTACTCCTGAAGTGACCACTGCCGAGCCAACAACGCACACTGATGCAGTGTCCGATGTGGTCAGCACTACCATTGTAGATACCACCCCAACTGAAACAGTCACTCCCAGGATCAGTAAAATCACTGAAGTTACAACTCCTCAGCCAACCAGGCACACGGATGGAGTATCTACAGAGGCCAGCACTGCAACTTTTGTGCCTACTGAAGCAACTGAACGCGTCTCTGCCGACATCGCTGCTACTCCTGAAGTGACCACTGCCGAGCCAAGGACACTTACTGATGCAGTATCAGATGTGGTCAGCACTACCGCTGTAGATACCACCCCAACTGAAGAAGTAACTCCCAGGATAAGTAAAATCACTGAAGTTACAACTGCTGAGCCAACCCTGCACACAGATGGAGTGTCTAGAGAGATCAGCACAACAACCTTAGTGCCTACTGAAGCAACTGAACGCGTCTCTGCCGTCATCGGTGCTACTCCTGAAGTGACTACTACTGCAACAAGGAGATCAACTGACGTCGGTTTTGATAAGGCTACATCAACTGCTGAAATGGCGACAACTGAGGTTACTACTGCTGCGACGAGTACAAAAGCTGATGTTTCTGTCTCCACTCATCCTGTCACCACCCTCATGACAGTCACTGCAACGCCTACAGAGGTGAAAGAGAGTACAACACTTTCGACTATAACCCCTATTAAAAAGGTTACCACGATTATACCCACCATCACCACGACCACTGCAGATGAAGCTGTTCTTGGTGAGTTTCTATTTATTGTTCTCATCAGGGTCGGATCCAGAGTTGACAGAAAGGGGGGTGCGTAGCTCGACGGAGGTGGTGAGCACTGAGAGCGCGAATCCCAAACGGGGTCTGGGAAAAATTTGACAATTTAAATGTTTTAGATGCATTTTCCTGGCACCTCAGAGCAAAATATACGAATTTTTATTTGATTGAATTTTTCTTCCTATTTGATTATGCACGACTGACAATGAGCATGCTGGTTTTTCAGTCAAAGTCAAGGTTGGTGTAGTCATAAACAAGCCTTTCAACCCGAAATGGAAAGATAAATCATCCACAGCATTTAAAGACGAGGCAGCCAAGTTTGAAAATGCGGTAGGTAATGTTTTCAATTGACAGGCCATCCCATGAAATGTATAAAGATGTAGTTCACTTATATGTGCCTCTGGTACAGAAAATACCTATAAACGAATTTTAAAAAGCAAACCGATTCATAAGACTGTGGATCCCCAATCGTACAGATAGCAATAGTTTGGTTAAAAACTCGAAAAATCGTTTTAAGAGTATAGTCTTTTCAAACCTTTTTCAAAATATTTCAAATGATGCACGACATGACAATGAATTTCGTGCCATTTTCACACCTAAGGCTTATATCTGAAATATCTCATCACATGTCTTACTTTCGTGCCAAAATTTCTACATTGATATCTATTTCAAGTGTAATTGGAGATCACCACATGCCGGAGTTAGAGGAAAAGGAGACAGAATACTACTACCAGAACATTGTCCACAATTCTTTCTAATTTCAGATGTGTCCAAAATTCAGGGGTTCGAAAAAGTGCAAGTGCACAGACATTAGGTATGTGCGTTCAAGAAACGTTACAAAAAGTGTGATGGATTTGATTGCAGTCCTTTCCACTTCTGTCTGCTTAATATTTAACTTTTTATTGCCTCTCTGGTTCACTTTGGGAGCAATTAACCAGATGAAGTCCTTTGTTTACATAACAGATGGGAAGTACTCTTCAACCAACCAGAGCTGCAACCATAAATCTATGTAAATGCTATCTAACGAGCATGAATTCTAAATTACTTCAAGTATTTTGTGATTTAATGTTATACGTCACAGTGGGGACACCCTAATCTGAGAGCCAAGAGCCAAGAGCCAAAGAGCCAAGAGCCAAAGAGCCAAGAGCCAAAGAGCCAAGAGCCAAACCTAATTTAAGAGCCAAAATCTAATTTAAGAGCCAAAAGAGCCAAACCTAATTTAAGAGCCAAAACCTAATTTAAGAGCCAAAAGAGCCAAACCTAATTTAAGAGCCAAAACATTTATTAGTCTTACCGTCATGTCACACACGGAGTCCCAGACCAGAATACTTTTATGTGTGGGACTACCAGTGACTACCAGACGAGAATACCAGTTATTTTATATGTTGGGCGAGAGGTAGGCCTAGCCTATCAATTCAAAGTGAAAGGTGTTCGGGGATTGGCCGGGTATTCGAAAAACCTGGATGACTGGATGACTGGATTTACTGGATTGTGCGTCATTGCTCACCGCCGCCTGCATTGGTTCATTAAAGCTGAACTACCTGAAGAAAAACGGCGGGTATATATAAAATGCAGGTTGCAGGTTGCCCTGCAGAACCTAGTTCGCGGTCATATCGTCAGTCAAACCTATGTAGAAAATAATGCAGCCGCGTAGGGGTCAAGGTTGCACATGGTACTTCTGTAGTTCTCTATTTCGCGAATTTTCCTAGATATAATTACGGGCCGTTATATCCGCAAAAAGTAGACGTTGACAAAACAGAAACGCAGGTTATAAAATCGGCGACCGATCGGATCCCTCTATAGTGGTGGCTGTGATTTTTTGTGCCGGAAGTTGTTTTTTGACCGGAAGTGCAGGGTGTTGGTGTCTAAGCTTTTTCGGACAATACGTACAATTGTCGGATGAATGTATCTATTTTCGGACGGACACATTTTCCACCCTTTTTAACCCTAAAACGTTCATCCCAATAATAATGATTTGAATTAACCCTTTAATAACGAAAATAGCTTTTTTAAATACAAATATCTTGACAACAATAAGTTGTATGACCTTGGCACCTATTTTTATAAAATCCTCATTAAATTTTACATATAATATGTAACTTTCATACAAATCAAAAATGGTCGAATTTTTTTCATTTTTCATACTGCGCCGCTGTGGTGTTTTTGTTCATGCAGTTCAGCTTTAATGAATCAGTTCAGGCGGCAGTGAGCAATGACGCACAATCCAGTAAATCCAGTCATCCAGGTTTTTCGAATACCCGGCCAATCCCCGAACACCTTTCACTTTGAATTGATAGGCTAGGCCTACCTCTCGCCCAACATATAAAATAACTGGTGTTCTCGTCTGGTAGTCACTGGTAGTCCCACACATAAAAGTATTCTGGTCTGGGACTCCGTGTGTGACATGACGGTGTGTCCCGTCACAGTGTTCCTAGTTAACAAAAGTATTTCCCATTTTGATAGCCCAGGCAGCACCAAATACGACCTTGCCATGAGTTATAAAACAACCAACGTCACGAAAACCTTAGCGAAGGTACAAGACAGTGGGGAAAATATCAAAAGCTACGGAAACCATACGGCGGATACCAGTGGTAAGCAAAAAATAGTCTTATAGGATAGAAAGCAGTAGGAAATAAATATTTAATTAGCTCGATAATTTTTCGCACGGACATTTTTATTTTTCTGGTTACATCGTGAATAAAATGCTCGTCTTTCAGAACGTTTTTAGAGCATGATGACTCATGTTACGCTCATCTATATTCTGTGCCAAAAGTGAGGTGTTGCCGTACTCCAGAAATGAGTTTTCATGATCGAAGATGTTGGACCGGCACACTCTTTCCTGAAATTCTCAGAGGAAATCTTACCTAAAGCACATTATAAATCATTTGGTAAAGAGCAACTATACTTTTTTCATCATTGTGGACTAAAACATTTCATAATAAGAAATTATACTTTTTTCAGCATTTGGACTCAGTTATTCCGTTGTTAAGACAACACGAGCACCGGTGATCCATGAAACCACAGAGTCAGCACCCGACGAAGGAACCACTGGTGAGCCCTCCGTTCCTGCTGAAGTGGACACAACCAAGCTTCAAACACCTGCGATCTACTCTACCGCTGAACCAGCCGTAACCACCGAAATGTTCACAAGCGAGATAACCACGCCAACTGAAGAAACCTTTGTTGAGTCTACGACACCATCAGACCATGTTACCACGGAACCAGGTTTTAGCACTGAAGAGTCCACCACTGCTGAAAGCACTACTACAGCCATGACTTCAACTGAAAAGCTCTTGACACCTACAAGCCCCACTGAAGAGATCACCTCTGAGATTGCTCTAACCACTGAAGAAACCACGGCAGGATCTGTAAGAACAACCGAAATGGTCGAAACCGAAGCCAGCACGCCAAAAGCAGAAAGCACTGAGCCAACCGCGTCACCTGAAGTAATCACGCCCGATATCAGTACTCTATCTGAGGAATCAACCACTGAGTTTACCACGTCGGCTAAAACGACATCTCCAAAAACTATATCTACTGAAGCCATCAAGATTGATGTGAGCACGGAAACTGAAGAAACCACAACTGAGCCGACCACTTTGAGAGAAAGTGTTACAACGGATGCAAGTACCGAAGTTACCTTCACTGTTGCACGGTCTACTGCTGGGTCAACTGACGTGATAGAGACCGAAACTTTCATTGCAACTAAAGAAATCACACTGCCTAGCAGCACTACAACTGAAGAAATCTCTCTGCCTACGTCCACGGAGAAGGTCACCACTGAGCTAATTATGCCTGTTACCACTGAAGAGACTTCCGCAGAGCCCACCACGTCATCGGAAGAAAGCACCGCTAAGGAGGCGACTGAAACTGAAAAGACAAAGACTGAGGTTAGCACTCAAATTAAAGAAATTACCTCAGAGCCCACTGCAACAAAAGACGGAAGCACTCAAACAGAAGGGGCCACTGTTGAGCCTATTTCTCCAACTGCTGCGGTCATGACAGCAGCCAGTACTCAAGGTGATGAAGTCACTGTGCGGACCATGCCAACTGAAGAGGCCACCTCCGAGTTGGGTACTACCATTGTAGAGGCAACTACTGATGTAGATCGGGCGACAACGGATGCAAGCACTCCAACTACACATACGGTCGCAGGGTCTAGTATTTTCGCTGAAGCGGGGAGGACCGAATCAATCACTACAACTGAAGAAATCACTCTGCCGGTCACGACCACGGAGAAGGTCTCCACTGAGCTAAGTAAGTCTGTTCCCACTGAAGAGACCTCTGTAGAGCCTACCGCGCCATCGGAAGAAAGCACCACGTTGGTACTTTCTACTGCTACGGAGACAACTGCTGAGCCAAGTGTTGCTACTGAAGTGAAAAAGACTGAGGGTAGCACTCCAATAGAAGAAATCACTTCAGAGCCCACAACAATAGAAGACATTAAATCTGACGTAAGCACGACAACTGAAAGGACTAGTGCAGAAACTACTTCACTAACGGATCTAATCAAGACAACTAGTACTCCAGCTGAAGTTATCACTACAACTGAGGAAATCACTCTGCCGATCACGTCCGCGGAAAAGACCACCATCGAATCAAGTAGGCCTGTTACCACGGGAAAGGCCACCACAGAGGCTACCACATCGTCGGAAGAAAGTACTGCTATGGATATTTCCACCGCCAAGGAGCCAACTGTTGAGCCAACTGTTGCTACTGAAGTGATAAAGACTGAGGTTAGCACTCAAGTAGAAGAAATCACTTCTGAGCCCACAACAATAGAAGACATTAAAACAGACGTAACCACTACAACTGAAGGGACCACTGCAGAAACTCTTTCCCCAACTGATGCGATCAAGACAGCGAGTACTCCAGCTGAAGTTATCACTACAACTCATGAAATCACCCTGGCGGTTGCGTCTGCAGAAATGACCACCACCGAGTCAAGTATGCCTGTTACCACGGGAAAGACCACCACAGAACCGACCACATCATCGGAAGAGAGCACCACTATGGATATTTCCACCGCCAAGGAGACAACTGTTGAGCCAACTGTTGCTACTGAAGTGACAAAAACTGAGGTTAGCACTCAAATAGAAGATATCACTTCTGTGCCCACAACAATAGAAGACATTAAAACAGACGAAACCATTACAACTGAAGGGACAACTGCAGAAACTCTTCCCCCAACTGATGCGATCAAGACAACGAGTACTCCAGCTGAAGTTATCACTAAAACTGAAGAAATCACTCTGGCGGTTGCGTCCATGGAAATGACCACCACCGAGTCAAGTATGCCTGTTACCACGGGAAAGACCACCACAGAACCTACCACATCATCGGAAGAGAGCACCACTATGGATATTTCCACCGCCAAGGAGACAACAGTTGAGCCAACTGCTGCTACTGAAGTGATAAAAACTGAGGTTAGCACTCCAATAGAAGAAATCACTCCTGTGCCCACAACAATAGAAGACATTAAAACAGACGAAACCATTACAACTGAAGGGACAACTGCAGAAACTCTTCCCCCAACTGATGCGATCACGACAGCGAGTACTCCAGCTGAAGTTACCACCTCAACTGACAAAATCACTCTGGATGTTGTGTCCGCAGAAATGACCACCACCGAGTCAAGTCCGCCTGTTACCACGGGAAAGACCACCACAGAGCCGGCCACATCACGAGAAGAAAGCACCGCTATGGATACTTCCAGAACTAAGGAGACAACTGTTGAGCCAACTGTTGCCACTGAAGTGATAAAGACTGAGGTTAGCACTCCAATAGAAGAAATCACGTCTGAGACCACAACAATAGAAGACATTATGACAGACGTTGTAACCACTACACCTGAAAGGATCACTACAGAAACTCTTCCCTCAACTGATGCAATCACGACAGCGAGTACTCCAGCTGAAGTTATCACTACAACTGACGAAATCACTCTGCCGATCACGACCACAGAGAAGGTCTCCACTGAGCTAAGTAAGCCTGTCCCAACTGAAAAGACCTCTGTAGAGCCTATCGCGTCATCGGAAGAAAGCACCACTATGGTTATTTCCATCGCTAAAGAAGCAACTGTTGAGCCAACTGTTGCTACTGAAGTGACAAAGACTGAGGTTAGCACTCGAATAGAAGAAATCACGTCTGAGTCCACTGCAACAACTGCAGAAACTATTTCCGTAACAGATACGATCAAGCCAGCAGCTAGTACTCCAGCTGAAGTTATCACTACAACTGAAGAAATCTCTCTGCCATTCACGTCCACGGAAAAGGTCACAACCGAGTTAAGTAGACCTGTTTCGACTGCAGAGACCACCGCAGTGACTATGGAATCAACGTCAACGGACGGAGGCATTCCAACTGAAGGGACCAGTTTAGAGCCCATTTTACCAACTGATGCGATTATGACCCAAGTTAGCACTTCAGCTGAAGTGGTCTCAGAGGAGGCCACCTCAAAGTTAGGTACTGCCACTGACGAGACCACTGCTGAGCCCACTACTGATGTAAAAACGTTGGGAACAGACACTAGCACTCAAACTGCAGTCACCACAGCAGAAAGTCGTATTGCAACTGATGCGACCGAAACAGAAGCTAGCCCTCTAACTGAAAAAATCACTGAGTCAACAACAGAAAGTGTTACCATCGAGTTAAGTACTACCGGTACCACAAAGGCCACCACGGCTGCACCTAGTACACTCATTGAAGAAACGACTGTTGAACCCAGCACATCAATTGATGAGGTCACCACCAAGGTGTCCAGTGCTGAACCAACAAAGTTCACCGACGGAGTAACTGCCAAGGAAGGCATTTCCACAGAAGGGACAACTGATGGGCTTTCCTTGACAACTGAAAAGGTGACTGCACATACAAGAGTGACAGTCGATGAATCCACCACAATGACTATGCCTACCACGGAAGAGTTCTTCACTAAAGTCACAACACTGCAAGAAAGGTCATCACCTGAGATAACCGTTCCAATCGAATTGACTACGGAAAAAGCCACAACTGAAGGTATCGTTAGCATTGGAGCATCAACTGAGGCAACCATATCCGCTGAACCGAAAGTTACTGAAGAAACAGCACGTTCGACAGCAGCGACCACAGAAGTCGCCAGAACTGAAGTGAAAACCGATGCTGAAGAGGTCACTACGGTACCTTTGACAACCGAAGTAGTAACCACTGTGTCTTCAGGGACTACAGTACCGACAGAAGTTCCTGTGACAACTGGCGAAAGAGCAACCGCTAGAGACAAGTCAACACACCAGATTACCGCAACAACCGAGGAAGTGTCAACGGTGGCTGCAGAGACTACAGCAACGAGTGAAGTGCCTGCGACAAGCGAGGAAACGACAATGGCGATTTCAGAGACAACTGTAGCGAGGGAAATTCCTGTGAAAACTGAGGCATTGACAACAGCGATTTCAGAGACTAGTGAACGAAGGGACGTCCCTGCAACAACCGAAGCAACAGCAACTGCAACTTCAGAGGCAACTTCAAAGAAAGACGTTCCTATGACAACAGAGGCAACTTACACGACTACTACAAGGACAGATGTTCCTATGACAACCGAGGCAATAACTACTGCAACTTTAGAGACAATTTCAAGGAAAGACGTTCCTGTGACAACAGAGGCAATAACAACTGCAACTTCCGAGACTACTGCAAGGACAGATGTTCCTATGACAACCGAGGCAATAACAACGGCAACTTCCGAGACAACTTCAAGGAAAGACGTTCCTGTGACAACAGAGACAATAACAATTGCAACTTCCGAGACTACTGCAAGGAGAGGCGTTCCAGTGACAACCGAGGCAATAACAACTGTGACTTTAGAGGCTACTTCAACGAAACCAAGTACAGTTGCGGCTGAGAAGATAGCAACTGCAACTTCAGAGACCAGAGAAACAAGCGAAGTTCCTAAAATAACCGAGGGTGAACGAAAAGCTACCGACGAAACAGCCAGTACAACAGCGGCCACTGAAATCGCCACCACTGGAGTGAAAACCGATGCTGAAGAGGTCACTACAGAGTCCATGAAAACCGAAAGAGTATCATCTGCGACGAGAGAATTTCTTGTGACAACTGAAGAAAAAACAACTGCTAAAGACCAGTCAACAAGCCAGGTTATTGTAACAACTGAGAAAATACCAACGGTGACTGCAGAGAGTACTGCAACCAGTGAAGTACCTGTGACAACGGAGAAAATGACGAAGGCTATTTCAGAGACAACTGTAGCGATAGAAATTCCCGAGACAACTGAGGTTGTAGGAACGGCGACTTCAGTGGCCACTGCAACAAGAGAGATTCTTGTAACAACCGAAGAAATGGCAACAGCTACTTCAGAGACTACTGTAGGGAGAGACGTTCCTGTGACAACAGAGGCATTGACAACGGTAACTCTAGAGACTACTGAACGGACAGACGTTCCTGGGACAACTGAGGCCATAACAACTGTCATTTCAGAGATTTCCTCAGCGAGAGAACTTCCTTTGACATCTGAGCAAAAAACAATTGTGACTTCTGAGGTTTCCACAAGAAGCGAGGTGCCTGTAACGACCGGGGCAATAACAGCTGTGACCTCAGAGACAACTGAACAGAGAGACATTCATGTGACAACCGAGGCAATAACAGATGTGACTTCAGAGGCCACTTCAACAAGAGAGACATCAGTGCCGGCTGAGAGGATAACAACGTCGACTTCAGAGACCGCTGAAACAAGCAAGATTCCTTTAGCAACCGATGCAGTCACTTCAGAGACATCTGCCACGAGAGAAATTCTTGTCACCACTGGGGAAATAGCAACCGCTAGAGACCTGTCAACACGCAAGGTTACTGTAACAACCGAGGAAATGTCAACGATGACTGCAGAGACTACTGCCACAAGTGAAGTGCCTGTGACAACCGAGGAAATAACGAGGGCGATTTCAGAGACTACTGCGAGGGAAATTCCTGTGACAACCGAGGAAATGTCAACGGTGACTGCAGAGACTACTGCTACAAGTGAAGTGCCAGTGACAACCGAAGAAATAACGAGGGCGATTTCAGAGAGTACTGCGAGGGAAATTCCTAGGACAACAGAGGGTGTAGCAACGGCGACGTCAGTGGCAACTGCAACAAGCGAGATTCTCGTAACAACGGAAGCGATGGCAACAGCGACTTTAGAGACTACTGCAAGGAGAGACATTCCTGTGACAACCGAGGCAATGACAGTTGTGATTTCAGAGGCTTCCTCAACGAAAGAAATTCCCGACACATCTGAGCAAATAAAAACTGTGACTTCGGAGGCGTCTACAAGGAGTGAGGTAGATGTAACAACAGAGGCAATGACAAGTGTCACCTCAGAGGGTACTTCAACGAGAGAGGTAACTTCAGTGGCAGGTGAGAGGAAAACAACTGTGATTCCAGTGTCCACTGAAACAAGCGAGATTCCCGTAACAACCCAGGCAATAACAGCGGTGACTTTAGAGACTACCGAACGGAGCGACGTTCCTTTGACATCCGAGGCAATAACAACAGTCATTTCAGAGGCTTCCTCAACGAGTACAGTGCCTGAGGTATCTGAGCGAATAACAGCTGCGGCTTCAGAGGCTTCTACAAGAAGCGAGGTGCCTGCAGCAACTGAGGTAACAAGAACTGCAACTTCAGAGACTACTACAAGAAGAGACGTTCCTGTGACAACAGAGGCGATAACATCTGAGATTTCAGAGGCTTCCTCAACGACAGACGTTCCCGTGATATCAGAGCGAATAACAGCTGCGACTTCAGAGGCGTCTACAAGAAGTGAGGTGCCTGTAACAACCGAGGCAATGACAACTGAAACTTTAGTGGCCACTACAACGAGAGAAGTTTCAGAGCCTGCTGAGAGGATAACAACTGCGACTTTCGAGACCACTGAAACAAGCAAGATTCCTGTAACTACCGAGGCAACAACTGCAGTGACTTCAGAAACTACTGAACAGAGAGACGTTCCTTTGACAACCGGTGCAAGAACAACAGTTATTTCAGCGGCTTCCTCAACGAGTGCAGTGCCTGAGGTGTCTGAGCGAATAACAGCTACTGCTTCAGAGGCTTCTACAAGAAGTGAGCTGCCTGCAGCAACTGAGGTAACAAGAACTGCAACTTCAGAGACAACTACAAGAAGAGACGTTCCTGTGACAACAGAGGCGATAACATCTGAGATTTCAGAGACTTCCTCAACGACAGAAGTTCCTGTGACATCTGAGCGAATAACAGCTGCGACTTCAGAGGCCTCCACAAGAAGTGAGGTGCCTGTCATAACCGAGGCAATGACAACTGAAACTTTAGTGGCCGCTACAACGAGAGAAGTTTCAGAGCCTGCTGAGAGGATAACAACTGCGACTTTCGAGACCACTGAAACAAGCAAGATTCCCGTAACAACAGAGGCAATAACAGCGGTGACTTCAGAGACTACTGAAGGAAGAGACATTCCTTTGACAACCGAGTTAAAAACAACTATGATTTCTGAAGCTTATTCAACAGAAGTTCCTGAGATATCTGAGAAAATAACAACTGCGACGACTATAGAGACATCCACAACAAGTGAGTTTCCTGTAACAACCGAAGCAATAACAACTGCATCTTCCGAGACAACTGAACGGAGGGACCTTCCTGTAACAACCGAGGCAATAACGACTACAACTTCAGAGTCTACCACAAGGAGAGATGTTCCTGTAACAACGTCGGTTTCAGGCACTACTTCGGGTAGAGAAATCGAAGTTTCAACGGAGGTAGTAAAGACTGCGACGCCAGAGACCAGTGCAATAAGCGCGGTTGCTATCACAACTGAAGCAACCACTGCAACAACAAGAACTACATTGACACCAGAAGCATCCACGGAAAGATCGAGAGCTGTTTCTAGGGATTATACTGAACGTACCACCTTGGCCGCTGAAACTTCACTAGGTGAGCTTTCCTTCTTATGGTGCAAATCAAGATAGAGTTGCATCTGGGCTGGGCGTCTCTCGTCATGTACATGACGATGTGCGTACTGAGTCGCACATTGGGAACATCACCCTTCTCTTGATGAAAATATCCTTTTCATTTGAAGATTTTTTGATGCCGATCCAAAACAACTCTTCAGTTTTGCAAGCCTGAATAGGTAAAATAACAGGAGTCGTCTCCATAAAAATACGCAAATTTTCGAACCCAACCGGGGTCTTCTTCAGGCTGCCACTTATCCGTAGGACTACCACTACCACCGTACTACTAGTTCTGGTAGCCCTACGGATAAGTGGCAGCCTGTAGAAGACCCCGGTGGGGTCGAAAATTTGCGAATTTTTCTGGAGGACGACTCCTGTTATTTTACCATTTTGTGTGCATGCGTGAATACAGAGCACTTGTCAGCAAGGTGTGAAATTAAAAAATAAAGACAGACACCTGAGCAAACTGCGCCTGGAAGGTGGAAAACTGCTTTTGCCGGTAGGACCTAGTCTTGGTCAGCTATTAACATTGGTTTTGCAAAAATTCCAGTGGTGGTCAAAGTCGATCTAAAAATAGACAAACCATTCGACAAGAGGCTGCGAGATAAATCATCCCCAGCATGGAAAAATGAGGCAAACCGTTTCGAAGAAAAAGTAAGTTCCGATCACAAGTGCATCGATTCGGCTATTGTTTTGTTGGTTTAGCAGTGGTGTGACAGAAAATTGGAACAAAAAAAATTCAATGTCGCATTCTTACTCTTGCAGTTTAGTTGCTACAGCTGCAACGCACCTAATCCATCATGGAAAAACAATGTCGGACACTTTTGTACTGGGGGAGGGAGGGGCACTATTCTTTACTTTTACAGTTGTTCCTGACAAAATGACGCCTTGCGGGTCTTATGACAAATCAGGGCTTCCGCACTATGTGACAATGATGCAGATGTTGAGGGTCGACCACGGATTCGATTCTCGGCTGAGTAAACGAACTATTCGGTCGCAGTATTTGTGTTGTCGAACAAAAAAACATGTCATCGTTTTTTTTCTCACGTATCAGGTATGTCCAGTCTTCCGCGGTTTCGACAAGTGTACCGTAATTGATATCAGGTACGTATATTGCATTAGGAGTGATTTGTGTGCAACTCGGGAACTTCTTGGATAGTCGTAAAATTGCTGCTTGTCGATATTGATTTAATTAAAGATAATGTATCACGACTTCATTGTTTACATTCAATGTTTGTAAATATTGATGTTTACATTATGTTATTTTGGATTTTTGGGACATGCTGACCCACCATTTTGAAAACTTTCGGTGTGAAAAGAATTTCTAGAGGGGCATGCCACCAACAAATTACTCATAAGACGCAGAAAGACTGGACAAAAACAAACAAAATGTAAATAAACAATGATTTTCGTGGCCTGCGAAAATACCCGTGATACGTTATCTTTAATATTGCATAAGTAACTTGGGTATACCTTCGCAGAGCAATTTTAGTCTGCTCTGCTTCACAAGACGACTACATTAGATTTAGTTCGTCCATGTCCCTTACATGCACAGGATGTCACATTCCTATACGGTATGTGGGCCGGAAGTCATAAAGTGATGAATATATTCTGTATATTCGCCAAACTTGCCAAAACTATCCATGGATGGATTAAAGGAGCACGGTATTGGATCTAAAATGCGTTATTTGACTGCCGACGGTAAAGGAGGCCACCTAGTGGCAGTAAGGCGAACTACAAAAATGCGTTACGCAGTAAATCGGGTCAGTTCGCCGACAACGTAGTTAGTCCCTGGGTTGGAGAGTGGTGGGGTGGCACCGGCTGTCGAGAAAAAGTGGCAATACCGTGGTCCTTTAGACTCTGAGTCAATGATCCAACTGATTGAGCATTTCAGTCATGTACCAGAAATTCTGGAGAGTCTGCTTGATTCCTATCCGCTCGCCATGATTTGTCCTTGGAAATGGAAGTTGACAGACAGTCACCAAAAGTCACCACACACAAATACAAAACTAGCTTTTTTAATAAATACGGCCACTAATTCTCAGAACGACTGTTGATTATGAATCATGTCCTATTGCAGCGAGAGCAGTACTGTATACCATTTAGCACTACTAAAACGAGTTAAAAGGGGAACAGATGTGCATGGACTCCTAAAGAAAATTAAGACAAACGCACAGACCATACGTTACGAGGGATATTCGGTCGACGTTAGCAGTAAGTGAATGGCCCCCCGTGTTTCGCCCCGAGTAGATTCATTCACTCGCCAAGCCTACACTATCGTTGCTCATCTACATAGAATTTGGTAACAGTAAAGTTCCTCTGCGAAAACGTGCACAAGGAAGATTTACTTTTTATTTTCAGCACTTAATATCCGTCATGATATTATTTCTCCGACGGTTCCTACCACAGCAAAGGAATTCTCGACAGCTGAGATGGAGACAACTTCAACTGAACAATCAACAACACCTGGTAAGTGGACTCGATCTGACCAACATCTACATTGCTACAAATTCCAAATTGTTCCCAAGTTTTAGACCCCCAGAAAGAATTCTTTAATGTTTAAATAATTTTCAGTTTCTGGCTGACCTACCTCTTCAGCAAAAATCAAGCTGACACTCAACTCAAAACAAATAAGAGAAATCCAAAACTTCTTGACCAAACCGAACAGCAAATTTCTCGGTCAGGAATTCCCCACTAAAATTTTTATGCTATGAGAAACTATCGGGCAAATCAGACTGTAATAACTTTGGCTTTCAGAGTCCACTGTAACAAGTGAGCTTCCCATTTCACCAGATGCATTAACAGCTGTGACTTCAAAGCCCAGAATAACCGAGCCTACTGCAACTGCAGAGATAACCGTAGCACCCGAGACAATAACATCAGCGACGCCGAAGGCGACGGAACCTGAAAGTACGGTAGCAAGTGACGTTCCTGAGGAAAAAACAACTGCGACGTCTGAGACCATTGAAACAAGCGAGATTCCTGTAACAACTGAGGCAATGACAACGACGATTTTCAAACCTGAAACAACTGAACTTCAAACAACTGCAATTTTAGAGACCACAGTAGGTAGAGAGATTCCTGTCACAACCGAGGCGGCAACCACAGAGTCGACAGAGACCAGTGCAAAAACTTTCGTTCCAGTAATAACTGACGCAATTTTAGAGACTACTGCATGGAGAGACGTTCCTGTGACAACCGAGGAAACAAAAACGACAAGGTCAGAAAGCACTCCAACAAAAGAATTGCTAGTAACAACCGAGGAAATAACAGCTGTGACTTCAGAGGCTACCGCAACGAGAGAAATCCCTGCGACAACTGAGGAAATTTTGGAGACCGCAGTCGCTACAGAGATTTCTGTTACAACCGAGCCGGTAACAACTGCAACGTCAGAGACTAGCGCGAAAAGCGTGGTACCTCTCACAACTGAGGCAACCGCGGCGACTTCAGAGACTACTGCAAGGACAGACGTCCCTGTGACAACTGAGGAAACAACATCTGCGGCTTCGCAGTCTACTGCAATAAAAGAGGTTTCTGCAACAACTGAGCCAATAACATCTGCCATTCTAGAGACAACAGTAGCTAGTGAGATTCCTGTTACAACCGAAAAGGTAACGACTGCGACGTCAGGGACCAGTGCAACAAGCGAGGCTCCTGTGACAACCGAGGCAAGGACAACTTCAGAGACGACGGCGACAATCGAAGGAACAACAACTACCACGTTAGAGACCACTGCGACAAGTGAATTGCCAGTAACTACCGAGAAAATAACAACTTTATCTTCAGAGATTCCTGCAACAAGAACGATTCCTGAAACTGAGCCAATAACCTCTGCGATTTTAGAAACCACAGTAGCTCGAGAGATTTCTGTTACAACCGAAGCAGTTATAGTTGCGACGTCAGGGACAAGCGCAACAAGCGAGGTTCCTGTAAAAACCGAGACACCCACAGCTGTGACTCCAGAGGTTACTGCAACGAGAGAAATTTCTGTGGCGTCTGAAAGAATAAGAACTTCGACTTTTGAGACTACTGGAGCAACAGATGTTGCTCTGACATCTGAGGAAACAACGACTGCAGCTCTCGAGACACCTGCAACAGTGGCTCTTGAGACTCCTGCTACAACACAGGTTCTTGAAACAACTGAGCCTTCAACATCTGAAATTTTAGAATCCACTGCAGGGAGAACAATTCCCGTTACAACCGAAACGATTACAGCGGAAACGCCAGAGACCAGTGCAAAAAGCGTGGTTCCTGCCACATCCGAGGAAACAACCGTGACTTTGGAGACTACGTCAAGAAGAGATGTTCCTGTCCCGACAGAAGGACCAACAACTGAAGCTATAACATCCGCAACTTCAGAGACCACAGTGGCTGGAAAAATTCCTGTTACAACTGAATCAGTAACATCTGGTACGCCAGAGACCATAGCCACAAGCGAGGCTCCTGCAACAATCGAGGCATCACCTTCGACTTTTGAGAGTACTTCAATGGGAGATATTCCTGTAACAAGTGAGAGAACAACTTCGGCACCAGAGACTCCTGCAACAAGGCAGATTCCTGAAACAACTGAGGCAGTAACTGAGACCACAGCAGTTAGAGAGATTCCTGTTACAACCGAGGCAGTAACTGTGGCATCAGAGGCCATTGCAACAAGCAAAGGTCCTGTAACAACCGAGGCCCCAACAGCTCTGACTTCAAAGACTACTTTAACGACAGAAGTTCCTGAGGTATCTGAGGGAATAACAACTTCGAAGTTCGAGACTACTGCAACAACTGAGGAAATAGCAACGCCAATTTCAGATACGACTGCAGCTAGGAAGGTTCCTGTTACAACCGAGGCAGTAAGGACTGCGACGTCAGAGACCAGTGCAACTAGCGAGGTCCCGGTAACAACAGAGGCACACGCAATTTTGACTTCCGAGGTTAGTTCAACTTCGACTTCTGAGACTACTGCACCGAGAGATGTTCCTGTGACCACTGAGGAAACAACAGCTGCTACGTCAAAGACCACTGCAACAAGCGAAATTCCTGTGATGACCGAAGCAATGACAACATCGACCTCAGAGACTGCTTCTACCAGCGAGATTCTTGTCACTTCAGAGGCAGTAACAACAGTGATTCCTGGTACTACTGCAAGGAGAGACGTGATTGCAACAACTGAGGAAATAACAAGTATGGTTTCAGGAACGACTGCAGCTAGAGATATTCCTGTTACAACCGAGGTGGTAAAGACCGCGACGTCAGAAACCATTGGAACAGTCAAAGTTCCTGTGACAAGCGAGGCAATGACAACAGCGACTACGGAGACTACGGCAGCGAGTGATTTGCCAGTCACAACACAGTCAATGACACCGGCGATTTCAACGACTGAGGAAATTGCAACGGTGACATCAATGACCACTGCAACCGGCGAGATTCTTGCCACGGCTGAGGCAAGAGCAACGGTGAGTTCCAGGACGACTGAACGGACAGACGTCCCTGTGACAACCGAGGCAATGACATCTATGATTTCGGAGGTTTCTACAACGGGAGACGTTCCTCTGACATCTGAGCAAATAACAGTGACTCCAGGGACTACCGCAAGGAGGGACGTACCTGCAACAATTGAGGAAACAATACCTACGGTTTCAGGAACGCCTACAGCTGGAGAAATTGCTGTCACAACCGAGGCAATGAGGACTGAGACTTCAGTTGTCGCAAGAACCAGTGCAACAAGCGAGGTTCCTGTCACAAGCGAGGCACTATCAACTCTGACTTCCGAGGCAAGTTCAACGACAGAAGTTCCTGTGACATTTGAGGGAATAACAACTTCGACCTTTGAGACTACCGCACCGAGAGATACTCCCGTGACAACTGAGGTAACAACATCTGCTACGCCAGAGATCATTGCAACAAGCGAACTTCCGCTGACAACCGAGGCAATGACACCAGAAACTGCAGAAACGTCTGTAGCAAGGGAAGTTCCTGTGACAACCGGTGTAATACCAACGGTGATTTCAGCGACTGAAGGGACAGACGTCCTGGTGTCAACCGAGCCAACGGCAACCATGACTTCGAAGGTAACTACGTTGAGAGAAGTTCCTGTGACATCTGAACAAATAACAAGTGTGAGTCCAGAGGCTTCCAAAACAAGCGAAGTGTCTCTCATAACCGAGGCAATAACAACTGCGACTTCAGAGACTACTGCAAGGACAGACCAGGCTGCAACGAGCGAAGAAATAACATCTACGGTTTCAGAGACCACTGCTGTCAGAGAGATCACTGTTACAACCGAGGCAATAAAAACTGTGACGTCAGAGACCAGTGCTACAAGTGAGGTTCCTCTCACAACCGAGGCACTTTCAATTCCTACTTCTGAGGCTAGTTCAACGAGAGAAGTTCCTGAGGTATCTGAGGGTATAACAACTTCGACCTTTGAGATTACATCAACGAGATATGTTCCTCTGACAACTGAGGAAACAACAGCTACTTCGTCAGAGGCTACTGGAACAAGCGAAATTCCTGTGACAACCCAGGCAATGACAACGCCGATTTCAGGAACTACTGTTGCAAGAGAAATTTTTGTAACAACTGAAGAAACAGCGACGTCCAGGACACCTCCAACAAGTGAGATTCTTGGCACGGCTGAGGGAATAACAACTGCGACTTCAAGGACTACTGAACAAACAGACGTTCCTGTGACAACCGAGGCAACGACAATGCCGACATCAGCGCCTACTGTTGCGAGAGAGATTTTTGTAACAAGTGAGAAAATGGCAACGGTGACGTCAAGGACCACTGGAACAAGCGAGATTCTTGGCACGGCTGAGGGAATAACAACAGCAACTTCAAGGCAGACTGAACGGACAGATATTCCTATCACAACCGAGGCAATGACAACTATGACTTCCTCAACGAGAGAAGTTCCTGTGACATCTGAGAAAATAGCAACTTTGACTTCAGAGGCTTCTAAAACAAGCGAGTTGCCTTCCACAACAACCGAGGCAATAACTATTCAGACTTCAGAGACTACTCCAAAGAGAGACGTGCCTGCAACAACTGAGGAAATAACAAGTACAGTTTCAGGGACGACAGCAGCTAGAGAGATTCCTGTTACAACGGAGGCGGTAAGGCCTGTGACGTCAGAAACAGGTGCAACAAGCGAGGTCCCGCTAAAAACTGAGGCAAGAACTATTCTGACTTCCGAAGCGAGTTCAACTAGAGAAGTTCCCGTAACATCTGAGGGAACAACACCTTCGACTTTTGAGACTACTGCAGTGAGAGATGTTCCGGTGACAACTGAGGTAACAACACCTGCTACCATCGCAACAAGCGAAATTCCTGTGACGACTGATGCAATGACAACGGCGACCTCAGAGACGACTTCTACCAGCGAGATGCTTGTCACGTCCGAGGCAATAACAACTGCGACTTCTGGGACTACTGCCAGGACAGACATGCCTGCAACAACTGAGGAAATAACACCTACAGTTTCAAGGACGACTGGAGCTAGAGAGATTCCTGTTACAACCGAGGCAGTAACAATTGCGACATCGGAAACCATTGGAACAAGCGAAATTCCTGTGACTAGCGAGGCAATGATAACGGCAACTTCTAGTACAACTGAAATGACAGGCGTTCCTTTGACAACCGAACGAGTGTCAACTCTGACTTCAGAGGGCACTTCAACAAGAGAATTTCTTGTGTCATCTGAGGAAACAACAACTGCGACATCAGAGACCAGGGCAACGAGCGAGGGTCCTGTAACAACAGCAGAGGCAGTGACACCTGTGACTTCGGAGGCTGCTTCGATGAGAGAGGCTCCTGTGACCACTGAGCGAATACCAACTGGAGCTTCAGAGGCTACCAAAACAAGCGAGGTGTTTGTAACCACCGCGGCAATAACTACTATGACTTCAGAGACTATTTCGAAGAGTGACATGCCAGCCACAACTGAGGGAATAACAACGCCAGTTTCAGGGACGACTGCAGCTAGGGAGATTCCTTTCACAACCGAGGCGGTAAGGACTGCAACATCAGAAACAGGGGCAACAAGCGAGGTCCCCCTAACAACTAAGGCACAAACAATTCTGACTTCCGAGGCAAGTTCAACGAGAGAAGTTCCTGTGACATCTGACGGAATAATAACTTCGACATTTGAGACTACTGCACCGAGAGATGTTCCAGTGACCACTGAGGAAACAACAGCTCCTACGTCAAAGACAATTGCAACAAGCGAAATTCCTGTGACGGCCGAGGCAATGACAACGGCGACTTCAGCGACGACTTCTACCAGCGAGATGCTTACGTCTGAGGCAATAACAACAGTGACTTCTGGGACTACTGCAAGGACAGACGTGCCTGCGACAACGGAGAAAATAATACCTACGTTTGCAGGGACGACCGGCGCAAGAGAGATCGCTGTTACAACCGAGGCAGTATCAACTGCGACGTTGGAATCCATTGAAACAAGCAAAATTCCTATGACACCACCAGCTACCATCGCAACAAGCGGAATTCCTGTGACGACCGAGGCAACAACAACGGCGACTTCTGGGACTACTGCAAGGAGAGACGTGCTTGCAACAACTGAGGAAATAGTACCTACGGTTGCAGGGACGACTGCAGTGAGGGAGATCGCTGTCACAACCGAGGCGGTAAGGACTGCGACGTCAGAGACCAGTGCAACAAGTGAGGAACACCTAACTGTAAGAACTGAAGCAATCACTGCAACAACGAAACCTCCAGTGACACCTGAGGCATCCACGACCACGGAGAGGTCGACTGCCGGGACCACTGCCTCAACTGAAATGACCACAGGAGTGAAAATTACTCCAGAATTGGTGACTACAACTTTTGTGACTGATGTCGCAACAAAAGATCTTTCTACAGAGTATACTGAACGTGCCACAGTCGAAACCCTGGCCGGTGAAATTTTACTAGGTGAGTTTCGCATGGTGCTGAGGGACGCCTCCTTTAACATAGGTCACTGAACCATCTTTTTGAAGATGGGGATTCGGCCTAGTGGTTAAGGCGTGCTGCCCCTGAGTGCTGGCGATTAATGCCTCAGGCGAGGGTCCGTGGGTTCGAATCTGGTAGGAAGCAATGTCTTTCACCAAAGAAACCCGATTTCTATTTCATATTCTTTACTTGTATCTCCTTTAATGTGACCCCTCGCATAACATAAAACTGTTTGGGTTCGGAGATTGTTTGGACTACTCGCAGGGTACTGATGGACGCCTCGTTTAAACATGGGCCATTGAACCATCTTTTTTGAAGATAGGGATTTGGCCTAGTGGTTAAGGCGTGCTGCCCCTAAGTGCTGGCGATTGATGCCTCATGCGAGGGTCCGTCGGTTGAGTCCAGTAGGAAGCTATGTCTCTTTCACCTGTGAAACCTGTTAATCTTTCATGAGTTTCCCTTAAAATTAAGAAGGAAAATACAAGACCCGAGAAAGCACGTAACACGAAAAACCGCTGCTCTGTCTATACTTGCTTATAACATAGGCTTTACAAACTATTCCAGTTGTGATCCAAATCGATCTAAAAACAGACAAACCATTCGACGCGAAGCTGTCAGATAAATCATCGCCGGCATGGAAAGATGAGGCAACCCGTTTCGCAGACAAAGTAAGTTCAGAATCACTTAGTTTTTTTTCTTAATCGATTTACATGTAGATGCAAAAGCACTAAAAAAGAAGTTAGCCACCTTTCACAGTAATTTGTAATTTGTAATTTGTAGCCATTTTTTTCGGCATACGACAAATCGAAAACTTTCACTCACAGCATCTACATATAGGTATATACATGTATATCTTCCCGGAAAAAAAGATGAAGGATGTAGGAAGTCAACTTCCAAAATGTCGCAAATTTTCGACCCCAACCGGGTCTTCCTCAGGCAGTTTTCAGTATGGAACTCCAGAAAAGCTTTTTTGTACAAATCGTTAACATCTTTAACTTCTTTTTAAGAGGGCCTTTCTGGAGTTCCATCCTGAAAAGTGCCTGAGGAAGACCCCGGTTGGGGTCGAAAATTTGGGAAATTTTGGAAGTTGACTTCCTATCATTCATCATTATGTGTGTCGACTTTTGTGCTCTCTCTTTCTTTGGATTCCCAGAAAAAAAATATTGATTATTTTCTCATCTACCAGGTATGCCCGGTTTTCGACCCTTCCAGGAAATGTTTCGTAACTGATATCAGGTATGTGTTTTATCCATTAGGTATTAGGGGAGAGCGGCAAATCTGACTTTTTTTGTAAATCGTTAACATCTCACGCTTCTTTATAAGAGGTTTTTTTGAGCAAACAGGCCCTCTAATTTTCAGTAAGATTGTTAATTATGCATCATGTCGTGTTGCAGCAAGGGCAGTACTGTGTACCATTTAACATTCTATAAAAAGACTACAGATGTGCAAGGACTCATAAAGGAAGTGGAGACAAGGGCACAGACCATACGTTATGAGGGATACCCAGTTGACAGCAAAAGTGAGTTACCAAGGCATTTGAAGTTATGGTGCAGATTCGAAGAAATGTTGGAAGTCCGATTCGCAGTTGGTAAATGACTGATTTGCAGTTTGCTGATACTGGTGAATGGCCGATTCGCAGAAGTTGGATGGTGAATGGTCGATGATGTTGATTAATGACCATAATAGGAAGTGGCCGATTACGGCGAATGGTTAAAATGTGAATGATGGATGCAGTTATGGCATTTGTCAACTTGGGGTTTCGCACCAGGTTTGTTCACCCTAGTTTTTCTATAATTCCCCGCTTATGCAGAAATTGTTAAAGGCAATGCTGAAATATCTTACGTTTGGAAACGTGCACAAGGAAATTACCATCAGATTCACTTTTTATTTTCAGCGTTTAATATCCGATATCGTATCATTTTCCCGACGTCTCCTACCACGCCGGAGGAATTTTCGACAGCTGAGATGGAGACAACTTCAACTGATGAAGCTACAACACCGGGTAAGTAGAATTGATAAGACCGAAATTGACATTGGTCCAGTCCAGCTTTCATTATTTCATTATCTGCCTATTTTCAGTTTTAATATGTGAACACTTTGTTCGAGTTATTTTTCTACGGTTTTTGAACTTCCGGTTTCATTAATTTGCCAGAATTGCATCACGTGCGTTGTAGCCTATCCCAAACCAGCGGCATACGTGTACTTTAACACGTTTATCCATCATTGAGCGAAAAAAAACACAAGGCACTTTCGATCGTGTACATGTATATTTTCAAAATTGTTGAAACAATACTCCATGCCTGAAAGTGCAACACTGACCTCTTCATGCTCTTTTAATTAAAAAAATGGCTTTGTTTACAGAGTGAACTCTCGGAAAAGTTTACTGTAGTAGTAATAATCAATGCGCGCAATTTAACTACTAAATGCCTTAAACTACCATTGAAACAAGTGTTGATCGATTGTGTAAGCTGGCAAAAGTCGATTCCTCTATACGTAAATTCAACCGTAGCTCACATTTGCTCCATAACGATGATCGCCAAGATCAGGAATGATTTATAAAACACAACATGTAACTAGCAGGATGTTTTATATGAAGGAATTTGGTAAAGTCTCATGATGTTTTTGTTTGGATTAATATTAGCTATATCAGGTAAACTACGTTTTTTGTCAAATTTTAATTACTTTTGTGTTCCAGTAATTACACTACGACATGTACGAATGTGTATCTTTCAGTTGTGGTTACCACAGAGGGTGAGCTTGTATACTCAGCAACACCAGAACTGATAACTACGACAGAAATGACACCAACTCACACTGACAAAAGTGTTACCAGCCCTCTTTCAACTGAGATACAAACCTTGGAATATGAAAGGAGTACAACATTCGAAAAGGTTTCTACAAAGGTGCCAATAGTCTCTGTAACAACTGAAGAGCCAACGACCAAAGTTGGGATGATTTCCAAAGCACCATCTGCAGCTACTAGCGAGGTTTCAGCAACGACGGATGAGACGACCACTGTTGCCGAAACTATCCAAACGACAAAGGCTAAAGCGACCAGTGAGATACCAACATCAACAGCAGCTGCGGAAGAGACTACCACATCAGGGGAAGTCCCGGTCACAACTCGGGCAGCAAAGCCAGTCGTAGAAGGCATTTCTGAAAGTACTGAAAGAGGGGTCTCTGTATCAACCGAGCCATCGACCGTATTAACAGCAGCTACGGAAGAGACTACCACATCAGGGGAAGTCCTGGTCACAACTCGGACAGCAACGCCAGTCGTAGAAGGTATTTCTGAAAGTACTGAAAAAGCGGTCTCTGTATCAACCGAGCCATCGACCGCATCATCAGAATATACTTCTACTGTAGAAGAGACTACTACGACAAGCGAGAGGCCTGGAACAACGGAGGCAAAAACGACTGCGACTTTAGAGACCACTGCAACAGAATTGATCCCGAAAACTGAGGAAATAACATCAGGGACTACAACAGAGAGGGAGATTCCCGTTTCGACTGAAGCAATAACAACTGCAAAGGAGCATACCACTTCAGCAGAGGGTCCAGTCACAACTCGGGCGACAGTGATGGAAAGTACCTCGGAAAAGACTGAGAGGTACGTCCCTGTGACAACTGTCCCATCGACCCCAACAGTGGAAGGGACTCTGGGTGTTGCCACAACTGAGGCAATAATAACTTCGACTTCAGTGTCACCTATAACAAGTGAGCTTCAAACTACATCCGAGGCGTTAACACCTGTGTCGAGGGTCGCCGAGACGACTCCAACACGAGAGGTTTCTGTAACTTCCGAGACAATATCAACAGTGGCGCCGGAGGCCACTGTGGCCGAGAGAACTACAAAAAGAGATATCTCGGTAACAACTGAGGGAATTACAGCTGCGACGATTGAGGCCACAGCAACAAGCAAGATTCCTGTAACAACCGAGGCAGTAACAGAAGCGACGTCAGAGACCAGGGTGACAAGTGAGATTCCTGTAACAACCGAGGCAGTAACAGAAGCGACGTCAGAGACCAGGGTGACAAGTGAGATTCCTGTAACAACCGAGGCAGTAACAGAAGCGACGTCAGAGACCAGGGTGACAAGTGAGATTCCTCTAACAACCGAGGCAATAACAGCGGTGACTTCGGAGACTACTGCAAGTAGAGAGGTTCCTCTGGCAACTGAGGGAACAACAACTGCAATGGCAGAGACGACTGCAACAAGAGAGCTTCCTGTAACAACCGAGAAAATAACAACAGTGACTTCAGAGGGTACTGCAACGAGAGATGTCACTGCGACAACTAAGGAAATAACAACTACGGCTTTAGAAACTACTGCCACAAGAACGATTCCTGAAACAACTGAGCCATTAACATCTGCAATTATAGAGACCACAATAGCTAGAGAGATTCCTGTTACAACCGAGACGGTAAAGGCTTCCACGTCGGAGCCCAGTGCAACCAGTGAGGTTCCTGTAACAACTGAGGCCGTAACAACTGCTACTTCAACGAGAGAAATTCCCGTGACATCTGAGGGTATAACAACTTCGACATTTGAGACTACTGCAGCGAGAGATGTTCCTGTGATAACTGAGGGAATAACATCTGCGACGTCAGGGACAACTGCAACCAGAGAGGTCCCCGTAACGACGGCTGCAATTACAACTGCGACTGCAGAGACCACAACACGAAGAGACGTTCCTGTGACAACTGAAGCAATAGAAATTGTAACTTCAGAGGTGGCTTCAAGAAGAGAAGTTTCAGTGACATCTGAGCGAATATCAACTGTTACTTTAGAGACTACTGCAAAGACAGGCGTTTCTGTGACATCCGAGCGAATAAAAACTGTGACTTCAGAGGCTTCCAAGCCAAGCGAGGTGCCAATAACAACTGACACAATAACAACTGCGATTTCAGAGACTACTGCACGGAGAGACGTTCCTTTGACAACTGAGGCAAAGGCAACGGTGACGTCTGTGACAACTTCAAAGAGACCACCGTCTACATCGCCGCAACCGACGACTGCAAGTGAAGAACCCACAACCAGTCCTGAACAGCTAACCTTCAGGACAAGTGAGAGACACTCGACTAGCGGAATCACTACACAGGCACCTTCAACCATGCCAAGCTCGGCTCCGACTACATCTCCTACTGTTACAACTGAGGCTACAACAGAAAGGCCCA
>NMRB01001153.1:193205-209496 GCA_002633025.1 Notospermus geniculatus | reverse complement strand
AAGAGGAGCGAGGTAAAACCCCTGCTGTGGGAGGATGGTTACCCCGCGAAATCGGGTGGATGTCCTCAGGGCATCATCCTCAACGTGGAGAATCGTCAGCGCATTCGCCGAGTTTCTCAGGTGGCAGCACTGTGCTCCGAGTCGGAACATGGCGGCTGTGTCACAAATGTTGAAGATGTCAACTCCAAAGCGGGGAGCAAATGTACCGAAGATGAAAGGTATACACACTTAGACCATGCCGAGGATGACCTCCAGTTTATCGTCTATTAATCTAAAGCTTCCTTAATAGGAATTACGTAGTCGATTTTACATTTGAAGTGGAAAAGTTCAAGTGTCACTCCGTGGAAACTGCGGTCAATCAAACAACCGGCCTAACACTACGAACATTTCCACTTCAAACAAAGAAACAACACTCCTTCAGCACCTATATTTCGGCTTGTTCTATTGCAAATTATCACTAGATCATCCTCGAATTTACTTGAACTCGCTCACCTAGACCGAAACTCTCCATCTTCCGCGTTTTAGTCGGCAACACACACATCGATATGTGACACAGCCGCCATGTTCCGACTCGGAGCACAGTGCTGCCACTTCAAAAACTCGGCGAATGCGCTGACGATTCTGTGAGCGGATGAAGAGGAGCGAGGTAAAAACCCCTGCTGTGGGAGGATGCAGGGCATAGTGCGAGTGAGCGAGCGCGAAGCCCTGGGATTCTCAGGATGACCAATAGTTGGATAGCTCATTACAATTCCTGTCTAGAGTCGCTCGCCAGAATATAACATGTTCTATTCACTGCGAGCACTCTCAGATAGTAAAACAACTCTCAGTGACATAATCTGTTTCGGGTGTGTCCACCTGACATAAATAGCACTTGCGAGAAACTTTCAACACTTCTCTGTCAATCTCTGACAGTTACTCGCTGAGTGCCTTCCGCGTGCCAGTTACTCTCGGAGAGCCAACTTCTGCGAGACTCTCCCGTGGATATGCACCTTCAGTCAGACGGCTTACATGTAATGCTTTCCTAGTAAGGTAGTCTACAATGGAGCTGAACGTTGTTTAAGAAATAACCAGGGCCTGTCAAAAACCATTAATCGTTACCTACATGTACTTAGTTCCGCCCAAATTATTCCTTTAGGCGATTAAATTGTGAATTAGGCCATCGCCGCATTTGTATTACTAACAAATAAATTCCTCTTTGTCGGGGTGAGCCCGGTAGCCCAGTGGTTACAGCATGGGTAATGGACTGTTTCCGATTTCCGATATCCCTGCGTTCGAGTCCAGTTGGAGGAAGATTTTTTTTTCTCTCCGTTTTTTTTCTTTCACGTATGTTTTCTGTGGTTGGAAGTAGACCTGTTCCAATATTATTATTCTTTCCCCTGCCAAAAACAGTTACCGGCTACAGGCAGCAGCAACTACACTGTCGCTGCATGATCTGACACCCGTCACTTCCAGAACCCTGTCGTCATCAGGCTGGTATATGGCTAAACACGTAGACACCTCTCCTCACACTCGACAGCCATAGTAAAGCTGTCGGGTGTGAGGAGAGGTCCACACTGCCCACTTCCAACACGATCCCCAACCAACACCAATCCACCGCCCCCTGTTCTCATCATTCTGGATGCCGACCGTTCCGTCGTAGCGCAGGCAATAAGGTATAGCAGGTAACAGCTCAACTCAGGTTTATACAAGCCTGGTGGCGACCGTGTTCACGAAGTGACTTTCAGATCATGAGACTTCAGTTAGTTGCTGGGGGTATAGATGTTTGGTTAGGGCAGCGGAAAGAAACTCGATAGCAGGACAAGTCCTTACATCCAAACACATAAAATCTTTGTGAATAAAAGAAAAGAAATGGAGAAAAAAATTTCTTCCACCACCCGGACTCGAGGCCATGGTCATAGACAACCATAGCCGTAACACTGAACCCACTGGACAATACTGATAACCCAAATGCGGCGATGGCCCATATTCACCATCAACACTGACCCCAATTATTGGCTCACTAAGTGACCCTTATTTTCGTGTCAGATTTTGCGTTTCCAATCGATTGTGGGGTCATGTTTTGTCCAATGTTATTGATCATGGTATATATATACGGTGAATTGTATGTAGTTTTGTCTGAAGTCAACGAAATTTTGATACGTTGCATTGTTTTTGAGAAATTGGGTTTTTTGGGGCCTGAAAGAGCGGATGCGTATTGTGCTTGAGGCTGGATTTTCTCCCTTTCAATGAGAAATGAGGTGGGTCGGTAGGCGGACGAAAATGGGCCGAATCTGATTCGCACGAGCGTGAGCTAACTGGGTTGAATTGTGTACGGAAGTTGGCTCGAAAAATATTCAATTAGTCATTAGTTTTTGTTTGTCAGTGCGTTTGATTTTATCATAACGTCGTTGTCGAGAAAAAAGAGACCGAATCGACGGAGTTTTTCCAAGAACGCATGACTAGCCGTACCATTTACCTGGTCGCTTGTTTTACTTCAATCGTGTCTGCACGGACTAAGCAAGGTTCATTGGCACACGGATTTTGTCCGATTTAGGTCCGTAAAAAATCTATCAAATGGCCTTTAGCGTTGTCGTATCCGGAAAACTAGGGGCAAACGGACTGAAACCGTGCGCCAATGAACCTTGCTTTACGCTACCACGAGTGCAGCTGTTTTTGGAGCTTGCGTGTGGTGAATAAGTAGGTCACGTTTTGCCGATGTGTATAGTGAATTGTTATTTCTGGCATGTTGACCCTCGGCAACACATTTTGAGGGAGTNCGAGAGCATGCAAAAAAATCAGAAGAATATATCACCTTTACACAACGATGTGTATCACGATCTCCTCCCCTATTTATTTTGAACCGTATGTAATCCTTCATCACCGAGAAATAAGCAGAAAAGTCCAGAATTGCCCCGTAGCAGACGAGTCAGGTCGCCATTTTGTTTGATCCACGCATAACCGACGTGTATGGAGATACGATGTGTGTACACACATATAGTGCACGAATGTTCAGGTAGCCTTCTTGGGACTAAAATAAAGGGATGCCTTATGGATGAGTTGATAATTGGGGTCAGTGTTGATGGTGAATATAGGCCATCGCCGCATTTGGGTTATCAGTATTGTCCAGTGGGTTCAGTGTTACGGCTATGGTTGTCTATGACCATGGCCTCGAGTCCGGGTGGTGGAAGAAATTTTTTTCTCCATTTCTTTTCTTTTATTCACAAAGATTTTCTCTGTTTGGATGTAAGGACTTGTCCTGCTATCGAGTTTCTTTCCGCTGCCCAAACCAAACATCTATACCCCCAGCAACTAACTGCAGTCTCATGATCTGAACGTCACTTCGTGAACTCGGTCGCCACCAGGCTTGTTTTCTCTTACTCCCATTCATAATATATTGGAAGTCAACCTGCAAAATTTTACTAACACTGTGAAAATCCAGAAAAGACCCATTCATAACCCTCCACTTAGTGAGCCCGTGTCGCCACCAGGCTTGTATAGCTTTGTATTCATTCTGAAATACATGTACACGATTCCCGAATGATGGGACCCGAAGATTTGTCGTCTTGGTTTCTTGTCAACTATCGTATGTCGGGCAGCATGACAACATTGTCCGTGTATTGTCTGGGGTGCACTACAAGACTTTCTCGGTGAAATGTAGCGCCTACGCTTCTGTTGGTGTATAATACATATATTTTTTGATGCATACTGTGTATAGTTTTGTGGTGTTTAGTGTGTACCCGTTGTTGTATATAATGTTCAATTTCTTTATGTAATGTGCACTTCGTTGGGTGTGGTAAGCACCCAAATTTATGTCATTGTCGCCTATTTTGTTCCAGCTTTAACATAGGTGGGGGAGGGGGGTCCTCTCCTCGCCATACAAGGTAAAGCCTAGGTCACAAATGCACCGGGCGCCGTACGATTTTCCCCACCCCGGCGGCTTGCTGTGGATTTTTGAGACTGAAACTCAGATCGAAGCTGAATTATGCCGAAATCGCCTCAGTGGATAAGCGGAAGTTAAACTAGATCAAACTGGGCACCGTAGAAATTGGCCAAAATGTCTGTTTTTACTCGCCGTACGGGCCCCGGAGTGGATATGTGACCTAGTTAAAGCCACACTGTATTGAATTCGGAAATTGCTTACGTCCTCCGACGTTAGTGTAGTGTAAAATGTACTATACTCTGTCTGAATGCATTAGAGCTCTGTCTGCAGTTTTTCAATGTGTTCTGAAAACTAGGTCTTGATTCTTTGAAGTACGTATCAGGCAAGCATTTTGGGGACCATCACGAGGCTATGAGACTTCTACCTGCACAGTCCTAACACTTTGAAAATCTCGTAAAATTCAATACTGTGAGGCTTTAAGTCATCAAAATGTGCAGCATTTTTATGCGTGCCTGTTCAAAATGAATTTACTGTGTGTTCTCAGACCGATATTTTCCTCATCCATGCTTATTCTTCTGGGAAGGTCTTCTAAATAATCAGGTAGGCCTACTAGTATTCAAAGAAATTTGCGCTTGGTAAAATTGTTCATTAGACATTATACCACTTTTTGAGACTGAAACTCAGATCGAAGCTGAATTATGCCGAAATCGCCTCAGTGGATAAGCGGAAGTTAAACTAGATCAAACTGGGCACCGTACAAATTGGCCAAAATGTCTGTTTTTACTCGCCGTACGGTCGCCGTACGGGCCCCGAAGTGGATATCGAGGGTTGAAAGCAAAAAGTGACTATGTCCAAAAATGGCGAAATTGAGTTAAGTCCACCAATAAGTTCAGTTTGTGATCTAGTTTGTCTGCAATAAATGACTAAGCTTCATACCTACTATAAATGGTTCAACTGGAATGCTAGAAATGACTATGTCCATTAACACATTTTTTTCCCCAGCAACAAATGTCTATGTCCCCACTTAGACATTGCAGCTGAGATTATCTTCATCAGGGAAATGGTCAGCAGGTTATGTCCAGCATTTTTCTTTGATTCAACATTGCTTTACGTGTCAGCATTTCTCTTTCAAGTATCTCCATTTTATGCTTATTTATTACATACTGAACAACTAAATCATGGCAGGAAGAGCAGGTAATCCCTACAAAGTTACCAATTTCCACTATCTGACTTATAATGATTTCCATGAGATCGCCCTACAGTTGACGAAAAAGAGGCGTCGAGATGAAGATGGAAATGCTGTCAACTGCTGGTCATGAGTTTCCGATACGAGCGAAGGCAATGATTCGTCATGTATTGCTACAACTACACTGATGATTTCAAGAAAATCTACGTATTTGGGCAGCGTCGGCCACTAGCACTGCCTAATGAAATACCGAAGGCTTAAGCAGGAGGATTCCCATCAGTGAGGCAAAGAAGAATGATCTTCTTTAGCTATGCAGACAACATGCTATCGCCGAGGAGGTACACCCATGATTCATGGCTTTGCCAACTTCAAGACATGCTCAAGACCGTCTACCTCAATCTGGAGTGGAGGACTCTGGGTCTGATGATAGTGATGAGGACTCCTAAAATGTTTGCAAGCATGGCAGGAACGAACAATCACACTGTGTTACCTTTCAGCTGAGATTTATGAATAATAGGTGGTTAAAAGAGTGTGTTCAAAAATGTTAAGTCCGCATATCTACTTTCATCAGTGATACGTGTTCCTGCAAGAAATGTCTAAATCCCGTTTTGGCAATTTTGGCCCACCTAGGATGAACACAAAGCTGGACAATCTGCACTGTCCAAATTTAATTACACCAAGCAATTTATCTCAAAAAGAATAATAAAGATAGAATGAATTCCTGATTTTAGCCAGCAGTTCAAACTTTAAAATGCGTTTTTCTCAAAACTACGATTTTGGACATAGTCACTTTTTGCTTTCAACCCTCGATATGTGACCTAGGCTTAAGTCATCAAAATGTGCAGCATTTTTATGCGTGCCTGTTCAAGGTGAATTTACTGTGTGTTCTCAGACCGATATTTTCCTCATCCATGCTTATTCTTCTTGGAAGTTCTTCTAAATAATCAGGTAGGCCTACTAGTATTCAAAGAAATTTGCGCTTGGTAAAATTGTTCATTAGACATTATACCACACTTCGTGTAGGCCCTTTGAAAAGGTTGGTGTGTAATGCTTATTCATGCAGCTGCAAAAGTCAACCTTGTCACATGTCTCCTCGTCCTCATTTTTTCATCATTTTTGTTTTTCGAACTCGATACGGAAGGAGAATCGGTTGACGCACGAGGGATCTATTCCGTCAGTGGTTAGTTATAGGCCCTCCCAGGAAAAAATGAACTGCGAACTACTATGGACGCTTGCCAAATAACTGTGAAGTTCATAGTTTTACCATGAAATTTATAATAAAACTATGAACTTCACAGTTATCTGGTAAGAGTTCATAGTAGTTCGTAGTTCATTTTTTCCTGGGCTATCCTTATTGGAGTGATTCATGGCGCACAAAGAATGAACATGACACGCAGGAAATTATCGAAATTGGTGTTATTGTACGTAAATGATTGTTATATTACATAAATGTTCTGCACCTGAGAATATCATCTTGTCCAAACAAGGCTATTGACTCCGTATGAACTCCGTCTTTAGCCTTGTCCGAATCGTGTCATCTTTTCCGTTAATGCATAAATTATTAATGAACCTAACCCCTACTTGACCCCGCCTCCGAGCCAATCAAAACTTGCGAAACAAATCACCGTTGGACACTTTCTCTGCTCTTCACGCTCGAATTTGTAACACGGATTTTGATTGGCACGTCGATTTTCCTTCGCGCCCCGATGATTGGCTGAGGCTGTCACCACCTCAGAAACGGGAAATGTGGTGGATTCGAACCAGGCTAGATGACCGTCAGGACAGATAGACTGGTGAGAACCAGATGGAGAATATAGGAAACTTGAATTTCTCGAAGATGAGAAAAAGTACATGTACTTAGACAGGCCAAGTGTGTCGCCTAGATCTACCAATGACTGGTAGGCCTAGACCCATTCAGGCCCTCATGTTGAATGATCCTTTCTGCGAAAAATTCTTTGTAGTCGTGTTAGAAATGTTGGGAGGACCATGCCGATTTACCGGCGGTGATGGCATTCCGTAAACTCGTGGTGTGAAGCGCAAAGCCCAGGTTAGCCTGGATTTGTTGGACGGTCTCTGGTCACTGGTTGGAATTCGCGGTTAACCGTTATGTGCCTGTTGGGCTCCTGCTCAATTCATGTTGGTATTGTGACGTTTTGAAGGCAAGGGTTGTTCGCTGGCGTGAGAGGTTCAAGGATTGCCAAGTATCCGTAAGCTGACGCGCTACCCGTAACTAAGCCTGTGGTCAAGGCGAAAACCATCACATTTCCTGCAAAAATAGAGATTGTGATCACGGGTGAAAGAGTTCAAAACCTCTGTCCGTGGTGTGGTGCAATTTCAGCTTTGTCGTCTGTTTGTGTCTCGATTGTTCCGAGTTGGTTCCGAATCTTGCCGAACGTGTCCGAGGGCTTCCGATCACAACCGCATAGCAGATAGTTTTTTAAACGTTACCGTATTTGATAGGTTCGTATCAGGAAAATCATTGTAATCATGGGATCCTATAAATACTCTACAGTCGTGACAGTGTCGTGTAATCGTGTAAATGTAGGCTATACATGTATAGCCTTATAAATTTTGTTGATTATGCTAGGGCCAGCAGTGATGAATTTCGACTCCTCCTAACCGGCACAATCAACTACCGTATATCATCAGCTTTCTCCCTACACTTTATTGGAATATCTTACCAGCTATTTGTCGTTTTTCCGCTGAGACCTTAGCCGGTGCAAGTATGATGGGCACAGAACCAAAGTAGCCATTGGTTATCCCGTTTATGGCGGAAAATAAGAACGGTAGGCCCACTCCCGGAATAATAGGGTTTAATCTTGGGATGGAACAGAGGATAAACAGGGGAATCACGATGAACCTTGCAATGGAACATATAACTAGGGCGTAGCTCGGCCAATCGTATAGGCGAATGGTAAAAATCTGAAGGCAGAAGACAAAGAGAAAAGAACATTTTAGGTCTTTGCGATACTTAAAGATTTTTTTGAAAGTTTATGTATTATTATACATTTATGTATGTTTATAGCGCCTACGCCAGTTGCACTAGCGGCCTCCAGGTGCTACAAAAGTGTCAATGAAAGATGGCAGTAGTTACGGACCATAAAGTTGTCATAGATGGGAACGGGTACATAAAGCAAAAGTATTAAAAGATGGGATTCCGAAAAGAAATTGAGTCGTGGAACAAACGGTGTAGTGGAGCCAGTTATCCATTGCCATACAGTATCCCATCAAAATAAGTTATGTGCCACGAGAAAGTAGGATATATTTGATGATGCGGTCTTAAGCAGCCAGTCATAGGGACTACCAAGACCGCCCACCTGCAGTCAATGGGCCGAATTCATAAAAACTAGCATTTGCTTTTTCTGGGCTTTTTCTTTAAGAGGCATTTATAAAATTTCGCTTTTGCTTCATAGAACAAGCAACTCCCTATAAGAATTAGCAGAAGCTTTGTCTTGCGAGCATTAGCTTCATCAGATAGAAAATCTTGCTTGGCTTTATAAGAAAAGGTCATTAGGTTAAGCAATTGATTATGAATATGTTTGTGAGCAAAATCTTTGGCTTGTACTTCTCCTTGACAAGCAAAAGATTGGCCTTGGGGCTTTGGCTTGTAAGCTTTTGCTATGTTTTATAAATTCGGCCCTCTGTCTTGGTGGTTTGGTCACATCTGCTGACCAATCAAATCACGCAGCAACATGACTGTGTATGGTATGCAAGTACTTACCTTGCCTATAAGGTCGAATAGATTGAATAGCGATAACATAATGACGGGCATCCAACTCTCTAATTCGCAGCTGATAACTTCCGAGGAAAGGCCAGGGAAGAGGCCCAGAGTGACGACGTAGTTGAGAAAGAATGCTAACATGTATGGCCAGATAACCCGCACCACGTGCCACCGGTTGTCCAAGGCCCCTGGAAAATCGAATAGCATCATCATGGAATTCACCTATCTCGAGTTCAGTCAATTTGAAGACCGCTTTGTAGTGATTGAGAAAGTCATACTGAGGGGAGAGGGATTCAGGGTCCGTGCAAATAAGGAATAAGACCCCCCNAAATTTTGATGACCAACAAGATATATTGTCATGTGGAACAAACCGTGTTTTAATTGGCCCAGTAGTATTTGAAATATTCAAAGTGTCAGGTGTAGCTGATAAACTAATGCCCATGACTGTACATGTATCTGCAGCCCTTGCTGCATATATCGGGTAGCCCAAAGACCCCCCCCCCCCCCACCACCACCACTACCAATCAGGAGCCATGTTCCCGAAGCCATCGTTAGGTTAACGATGTCGTTAAAACTGGGAAAATGCATAGCGTAACGACATCGTTAACCTAACGACGGCTTCGGGAACATGGCTCCTGATTAGGCCTTATTATTATCATTGCTCGCCTGCATTCACCCTTTTTTGTCGGGCTCGAAAAAGGGACACGTCTCGTGTCACTGTGGATAAACTTGGGAGTGTTTTCCTTCTACTCGATTACTTAAGTAAATCTTTCACTATACCAGCTATATACAGTTTGTATGCTACATGTACGAACTGTTGACATTTACCGTATATGCGTATTTTAGCACACTGCGCTTATAATCGACGTGTGCTAAAATTCGAATATAAGCACAGTGCGCTTAAATTAGAATAAAAAGTGATGTGGCTATTTCAAAAAGAACATCCATTTGTTAGTGTACCGTATCTCGTATTGCCAAAGTGTATCTGATACAGTTCGCATCAAACATTCAACAAGTACAATGTAGACCCATTACTTGTCAAGTCTGGCGGCGCGGGTCAGCTAGCCGATCACCGACAACGATCGCAGTGTCTCATGCCGACAAAGTACCGTTACCAATGATGGACTAATTATCGTTTGTATAACATGAGATGACATTTCAAAGAAGCGGTTTCCAAAGAAGCGGTTTTGTTCCTGAAAAGTACATGTATAAGCGCACGTGCTTATAATCGGGCAAAACGAAAAAGGCAGAAAAAGGCCTTAAAACAAGCGGATTTTCGTTTATAAGCGCATGTGCTTAAATACGCATAAATACGGTATATGTAAATTTAAGAATATTTCCCATGTTTCTAGGTCGTTTGATATTGCATGTAGGCCTAATTGCTGCTGAGTGTGCATGATATCAAAAATAGATGAGAGAGGATCTGATATGGTGTGAAATATGTCCAAATTAAACAAGGCCTTGCTAATATCTCACTTTTTATTCGCAACCTAAGCGGTTCCTTCTTAGCTGCTACACCAGTTGTTCCTCTATTTGGAAGTCTAACTTCGTCTGTCGACCCGTAACCGCTTCCCAGCGCCATAGTTTCTTGCTGGTCATCCTGCAAATGATGGAGGAGGCCTAAATGGATCCATAAAATCAAAAAAAGTTGAAAACAAGGGAAAATTGAAGAGGGAAGACTTTATCCCGCCCACCAGATATAACTGCGCATGCGCAGACTGTAAGAAATTCAAGATGACGGGGCCGTCGAAACGATGAGAAGAGGTTGCTGTTGTGCAAATACATGAACATGTACCGCTTTGCCTGTGATCGACACCCATTGCCTGATGCACGAAAGTCGTCAATGCACTAGCTTCACATGTCATTCCAGCCTCAATTTCGAGGCCAATCTGTTACAAACCTACTTTTAAAAGTTCTTCTCCTTTCCCATTGGTTTTTACTTGGCATTTTTCCACATGATATTTGACGAATGGTGATTTCATTGACAGCAGAAAGGCAACGAGGCTGAAGATTAAGATAACCAGAGAACATACGAAAAAAATGATCGTGCTGATCATTGTGCTTTTCACAAAGGCTTTTGTCAATATTCTCGTGATTATCTTGTATTCGTAAATCAATTCAGCTCCTTTGGCCGGCGTTTTCAATCTGTAGGTAGGCCAACTTGCTCGGCAGAAGTCCATGTGGGAAAAAAACAACTTGAAATACAAGCGGGTAAAAATGCATCATGATCCATTTGTCATTATTTTGGTCATCAAAGGTTGTTACGCTACACGGAACTGGAAGTCCTCAGTCCAGTGAGCTTGGGATCGGGCACCACGCCTCCCGTCGAAAGTCTGCAACTATACAGGAAATCGTTGCGGTAATCTTTGTAGCGTTTATCTCTGCCTGGAGAGTGGTCTCTGTACTTACTTTCTCCTGCCATGATCCCTTGAGTATACCGCCTTGGTAGCATGCTGAATAGACCATAAAAATTGTTTTGAAGAACTGAAACCGATCAAAAAGTGTCTTGATACAGAAAAAAAATGAAACAGGATCAATGCTTTCGAAATCTTTCTTGCTCTGCATTCACAGACCGTATTGCGTCCAAAGTTTCGGACCTATACAAAACCTACAGGAGGTTAACTCAGGAAGGCACACGAACCTCAGACGGTATAACGTGCGCTAAGTAATAATCGCGAGGTTAAGAAATCGCTCCGTTAACGGTAACATTAGCTAACGTTATTTTTTACATTGCAAATGTACGTCAGAAATAGCGTTAGTGTTATCGTTAACGGAGCGGTTTCTTAACCTCNTGGAGAGTGGTCTCTGTACTTACTTTCTCCTGCCATGATCCCTTGAGTATACCGCCTTGGTAGCATGCTGAATAGACCATAAAAGTTGTTTTCAAGAACTGAAACCGATCAAAAAGTGTCTTGATACAGAAAAAAATGAAACAGGATCAATGCTTTCGAAATCTTTCTTGCTCTGCATTCACAGACCGTATTGCGTCCAAAGTTTCGGACCTATACAAAACCTACAGGAGGTAACTCAGGAAGGCACACGAACCTCAGACGGTATAAAGTGCGCTATAAGTAATAATCGAGAGGTTAAGAAATCGCTCCGTTAACGGTAACACTAGCTAACGTTATTTTTTACATTGCAAATGTACGTCAGAAATAGCGTTAGTGTTATCGTTAACGGAGTGGTTTCTTAACCTCTCGAATACGATAAACGTAACGTTAACGACAACGTTATTTTTGTACCGAAAATGCAATATAAAATCTGGATGATGTGAAAAATAATTTCTAAACCTCCCCAATAAACGTTAACTTTACGACAAGGTTATTTTTCATACTGCGAATTCACCAGATTATATATTGCATTTTCGGTCCAAAAAATAACATTTTTGTACCGAAAATGCAATATAAAATCTGGATGATGTGAAAAATAATTTCTAACCCTCCCCAATAAACGTTAACTTTACGACAAGGTTATTTTTCATACTGCGAATTCACCAGATTATATATTGCATTTTCGGTCCAAAAACCTAATAAGCCTTTGTAAGTTTTCTTCATTTATGACTGATGTTGTCACCATGAGCTGCTTATGAGGTTGCTGATGTCACTGAATGTAAAGCTTCCAGGAAAGCGCATGAAGACCATGACAGAGAGTTGGCTTACCAGCTGACGCGAATGATACTAAGATACAGCACAGCAACAGAAGGTGATACGACACTTCAGTTGAGAAAGGTCGAATCCACGCCTCAATGATGGCAAGATACGCAAGGCAAGCCAGACTTGCAACAAATCCTGATACGATTTTCACTGTTGGGTTGAGTATTTCGACTGTCATGTTGGATACAGTACATCCAATCCATACGACGGCGATATATGAGACGCTGATTGAAAACATTATGTTCGTGCCTGGGTATGTCTGCTTGATTGCAACAAATCCTGATACGATTTTCACTGTAGGGTTGAGTATTTCGACTGTCATGTTGGATACAGTACATCCAAACCATACGACGGCGATATATGAGACGCCGATTGAAAACATTATGTTCGTGCCTGGGTATGTCTGCTTGAAGAAGTCAACGGCCATGGTTATACTGGTCCATGGCATCGCAAATGAAGTCCCGCATAATACACATGCGCAGTACACCAGATTGTATCTGTCAACAGGTTCCGACTGGTTTTTTGCCGCCGACTCTTTGCTTGATCCGGAAGGATTTTCGCCTTCCGATGACTGCATTTTCCCGAGAGATGCGTTGAATCCAAATTCTAGTCAGAGATGCAGTTTGAATAACCATATAACCTGAGTCAGTGGTGAATCTGCATGAAAGAATGAACTCGGTTGAAAATTATTTAACACGCAAAAAATCTCCCCAAGCCAGGTTTCATCAGGTCCAGAATGTCCTATCTGTTCAATACGGGAGCTGACAAATATCCACAAATTTGACACTTGACGTGAAGCGGTTTGACGAATAGCACAAAAAATGCACTTAGGGCCGTATGCACCAAACGAAGATTATCCTCAACTCAGGTTGAGCCACAACATTTCAATTGTTCACATTTGCCAGGGCATGATGTGACAATGGAAAAGTTTTGGCTCAACCCGTGTTCAAGATAATCTTCACTTGGTGCATACGGCCCTTATTGCTAAGTCCTTTATAGCAATAAGAAATAAGAACTCAGCATCGACCTGCAGCGTCCATCATTATTATCAACCGTGTGGGCTTCCCATAGCTCCCTGTTCTGCCATATAACACTTGCAAATAAACGACCATAAAAAGTCGTATACTAGGCCTACATGCAGTCCCATGGTATAAATAAACTATAATTTTAATAACCCGTAGGCTTGTCAATAGGCCAATTGACGAGATCCTGTCCTATCTTCACGTGACAGCTGTGTGATGTATGTATGTTGCATGTAAATTACATGTAATACATGTACATGTACATGTACATGTACAGTAATCACTAAAAACCGATCCCAGAATTACACGAGATGCAAATGATATACAGGTAGTTAAAAGGCCAGGAAGGTATTCCCTTAAATACTCGGCTACACATCGGCCTAGATCGTACCAAAAATGAATTTATATTGCTATATTTTCGGCAGTCGGGTGTACGTGAATGGGGCTATCCNCACCATGAGCTGCTTATGAGGTTGCTGATGTCACTGAATGTAAAGCTTCCAGAAAAGCGCATGAAAACCATGACAGAGAGTTGGCTTACCAGCTGACGCGAATGATACTATGAGACAACACAGCAACAGAAGGTGATACGACACTTCAGTTGAGAAAGGTCGAATCCACGCCTCAATGATGGCAAGATACGCAAGGCAAGCCAGACTTGCAACAAATCCTGTTACGATTTTCACTGTTGGGTTGAGTATTTCGACTGTCATGTTGGATACAGTACATCCAAACCATACGACGGCGAGATATGAGATGCTGATTGAAAACATTATGTTCGTGCCTGGGTATGTCTGCTTGAAGAAGTCAACGGCCATTGTTATACTGTTCCATGGCATCAAAAATGAAGTCCCGCATAATAGACATGCGCAGTACACCAGACTGTATCTGTCAACAGGTTCCGACTGGTTTTTTGCCTCCGACTCTCCGCTTGATCCGGAAGGATTTTCGCCTTCCGATGACTGCATTTTCCCGAGAGATGCGTTGAATCCAAATTCTAATCAGAGATGCAGTTTGAATAACCATATAACACGAGTCAGTGGTGAATCTGCATGAAAGAATGAACTCAGTTGAAAATTATTTAACACGCAAAAAATCTCCCCAAGCCAGGTTTCATCAGGTCCAGAATGATCTGTTCAATACGGGAGCTGACAAATATCCACAAATTTGACACTTGACGTGAAGCGGTTTGACGAATAGCACAAAAAGTGCACTTAGGGCCGTATGCACCAAACGAAGATTATCCTCAACTCAGGTTGAGCGACAACATTTCAATTGTTCACATTTGCCAGGGCATGATGTGGCAATGGAAAAGTTGTGGCTCAACCCGTGTTCAAGATAATCTTCACTTGGTGCATACGGCCCTTATTGCTCCTTTATAGCAATAAGAAATAAGAACTCAGCATCGACCTGCAGCGTCCATCATTATTATCAACCGTGTGGGCTTCCCATAGCTCCCTGTTCTGCCATATAACACTTGCAAATAAACGACCATATGAAGTCGTATACTATACATGCAGTCCCATGGTATAAAACTAATTTAACCCGTAGGCTTGTCAATAGGCCAATTGACGAGATACTGTCCTATCTTCACAGCTGTGTGATGTTACATGTATGTTGCAAATTAATACATGTACATGTACAGTAATCAGTAAAAACCGATCCCAGAATTACACGAGATGCAAATGATATACAGGTAGTTAAAAGGCCAGGAAGGTATTCTCTTGAATACTCGGCTACACATCGGCCTAGATCGTACCAAAAATCAATTTATATGTAGCTATATTTTCGGCAGTCGGGTGTACATGTACGTGAATTGAAATGACTATATATAATAGGGTCACACACGTGATGAATTTCGCAGGATGATCGAGCGATCCTGAATGCGCGATTTTATTTCCATTGGGACACTGCTGGGCTGCCTTAGGCCTTGTAATGTATGGACAAAAGTGGCACAATATGGACATGTCTTCGCTGCGTGACTTATGCCTAGCCTATAGTACAGGGTGGCCCACAAATATTTTCCCCCACACAAAAGAAGGGCTGTTCGGATGGAATTTTTTGGTGGGTAACCCTCTATGTAGTACCTACATGTACAATATTTGCAGAAAAATTCTACTTTTGTGGTGAAGTACTAATTTCGTAAATATGTATTGAATGTGAAAAACGCAAATCATCGCCGCGATTCTCCCACGACGTCAGCGTAGTGTAAAATGTACTACGGCCTGTGAAGTGCGTATCAGGCAAGCATTTTGGGAACCTTCACGAGCTATGGGACCTCTATGTGCACTCTCCTAACTTTTTGAAAATATCGTAAAATTCAATACTGTCGACCTTTGTCATCCAGTGCATGAAGGCCTATGCTGCACACGATTCTCCCATCGCATGGCCGACAACTGTTGTCGGCCCTTCCATCCCTTGTAACAAGGGCGGACAAGATGCAAAGTCTGTCAGCTCTTGGCTTATTGGCTCACTAAGTGACCCTTATTTTCGTGTCAGATTTTTCGTTTCCGTGCGATTGTGGAGTCATTTTTTTTGTCCAATGTTATTGATCGTGGTATATATATACGGTGAATTGTATGTAGTTTTGTCTGAGGTCAACGAAATTTTGATACGTTGCATAGTTTTTTAGATATTAGGGTTTTTTGGGCCTGAAAGAGCGGATGCGTATCGTGCGTGAGGCTGGATTTCCTTCCTGGCAATGAGAAATGAGTTGGGTCTGTGGAGGACGAAAATGGGCCGAATCTGATTTGCACGAGCGTGAGTTAATTGGGTAGAATTGTGTACGGAACTTGGCTCGAAAAATATTCAAGTGGTCATTAGTTTTTGTTTGTCAGTGCGTTTGATTTT
>NMRB01001153.1:167493-192893 GCA_002633025.1 Notospermus geniculatus | reverse complement strand
AACTGAACTCCACGTCTAACGCTTCTCGGCCTATTGGCTAAGATTAAAGTTTGATATTTAAGAGGTGCGGACTCAGCCTCATGGTGAATCTGCCCTTTCCCTTGTGCTGACTTGGCTCAAGCAAGGCGGGGGAGTTGTACAGGAAGAAATTGCAAATTAAACGATCAGGACCGATATGGCTCTAGCTACACGTATTGAACTGCCACCAGTGGCCCACTAATTCGCCCACAAGGTGCCCCCGAGATCACATCAATTTCCCTCTGCTGAGCCACTCATTTCCCCCCGGTGGCCCACCGGTGGGGAGGTTTGCATTACCACCGGTGGGCCACCAGCGACAGCCACCGGTGGGCCTCCGGTGGCCCACTGAAAATTGTTATCTGGGGTCGGCCCTTCCATCCCTTGTAACAAGGGCGGACAAGATGCAAAGTCTGTCAGCTCTTGGCTTATTGGCTCACTAAGTGACCCTTATTTTCGTGTCAGATTTTTCGTTTCCGTGCGATTGTGGAGTCATGTTTTGTCCAATGTAATTGATCGTGGTATATTTATACGGTGAATTGTATGTAGTTTTGTCTGAGGTCAACGAAATTTTGATACGTTGCATAGTTTTTGAGATATTAGGGTTTTTCGGGGCTGAAAGAGCGGATGCGTATCGTGCGTGAGGCTGGATTTCCTTCCTGGCAATGAGAAAATTAATGAGTTGGGTCTGTGGAGGACGAAAATGGGCCGAATCTGATTAACGAGCGTGAGTTAATTGGGTAGAATTGTGTACGGAACTTGGCTCGAAAAATATTCAAGTGGTCATTAGGTTTTGTTTGTCAGTGCGTTTGATTTTCAATAACGTCGTTGTCTAGAGAAAAAAGAGGCCGAATCGACGGATTTTTTCCCAGAAAGCAAGACTAGCCGAACCATACCTGGTCGCTTGTTTTACTTCAATCGTGTATGCACGGATTACGCTACATGGAGCTTGCGTGCGGTGAAAGTAGGTCACGTTTATTTGGCGATGATGTGTATATAGTCATAAAGGAATGGTATAGTGGATTGTTATTACTAGCATGTTGACCAGCGGCGAACAAATTTTGAGGGCAGTGTGCGTTTGTCTTTGAATATCCTGCGGTAAAGGGTCTGTTGCTTTATTGATGAGTGTGTTTGGAGGGGGTAGTTTCTTGACTAGAATCCATTTTTATTACGAAGTGACTATTTATCCATCCTGAAGAAGTCAGGTCCTCTTAGCTTAGCTCCCTAACTCGCACGCACGAGGCCCTGAACAAACCAGCAGCATTCCCTGGAGTACTACCGCAGAGAAAACAGGCGGCCAATCAGCGCGTCGCAATCAAGATTTATGTTAATGAATTCTACTACGACTGTGTGTTGCTTATGAGGCGAGCGAAAACCCTCGCTTCGGCCGTAAGATGCTGCACTATTTCATCATTTGGGCTTGAATTACATGGAATTTTCTGTGAATAATGTCGTATGCTATACATATGATGCTGTTATGCGCTTCAGAATGCAGCGTATTATGTTGAATGGGAGATGCTTACTCGTTGAAAACCGTCGGTCAACTGAATCCCCCGCCATGTTGAGCGAGCTGGGATGCTGGTCACGTGACCAGTTGTCAGGCACCGCATCTGCTGTTCCGAGGGTGTTCTTCCCCACCGTAAAAGGAATACTATCGAAGTAAATAATCAAATTATGTGATCAAAACAGCAGAATGTATGATTGCGAACGTTTAAAAAATAATAATAACGATATTAGACAGCTCTAATTGCCGGCCTTTGTAGAATTTATTAGTTTCATATGCCTTCAACGAGGAATCAGTATAGGGAGTAAGCTATCTAGACGTCATGGCCATACTACTCCAGGGAATGCTGCTGGTTTGTTCAGGGCCTCGTGCGTGCGAGTTAGGGAGCTAAGCTAAGAGGACCTGACTTCTTCAGGATGCTATTTATCAAGCCCGGCTTGCTAAACAGTACGCAAAATCGAGCTTCCCGTATTTCCGGAACCAGGTGATAAATACTCTAACCCTCTCTTCAGTGCGTTGATTGGCACATTGCAAAGATGTGGGGACTACACCCATGAGGTCGAGGGTTCGATTCCCGTGTGGTCGATTTCTCGGAAAAACGCGAATAATATGTAAATTCTACTATAAGAGACATAACTTGGCGTTACATTAGGCCTACACTTATTAGTGAAATTTCGTGCCAATTGGTGCTATATTAAGTGAATAAACCCGTGTGACAAGAAGTGATGTGGCACAAAAATAACGTCACTTCGGGAACAAAAAACATGGCTTCCGTCCATTTAATAAGATGGTACATGTAGTTTTACATAGGCTACATGTAGATCTACACACAGCACATCGTTTACGATGTCTGCTCACCGACACTATTAGTGGGCAGCAAAATAAACAAGAGCACTGCAAAGCAGTACATATGCCCCGACTTGAAGTGAAGAAATATCAGGGTGTATCTATTGATGTCATGGAAGTTTAACTCCAGTGGTGATGATCCCACGACTATCGGTAGTTGCATTATTGGTGAAGTAAAGAAGGAAACACAGTCATGTACAAGAATTGGTGAAATCGAATATATAAACTATATAAACAACCACAGCATTGAACGTTCCCCGTCGCCCCGGGTGCAAGTCCGACGGTCATGTATTTTGAAGATTCCGTTCAGTATTAACAGCACAATCACAGTTTATGTGATTCGGCTTTTTGGAGAATCAGATTTGGTCGATTCTTTGACGCGACACACCGTTGGCCCATGATACATCCCTCCACCAAATATGAAGCCAAAATGTTCAGTCGTTCCGAAGTTACAGAGCGGAAGGGAACTTTTGTGGATTTTACAAAGTGCCTCCTACAGGGCTGAAAAATCAATTAAACTTTAAAATCCTATGATATATTATGTACCCTTGCTAGCTGAGCCTACCATAAAACTTTGAAGAAATTCCGTTTTTGTGTTTCGGCTTTTCGCCCCCTGGTGGCAAAGTGGATAATCAGATTTGGCCGATTCTTTCACGCGACACACCTTTGGCCCATGGTACATCCCCCCACCAAATATCAACCCAAAATTTTCAGTCGTTCAGAAATTACAGAGCGGAAGGGAACTTATGTGGTTTTTACAAAGCGCCCCCTACAGGGCTGAAAAATGAATTAAATTGAAAACCCGTACGATGTTATGTACCCTTGCTAGATGAGCGTACCATAAAAATTTCGTGAAATTCCATCCATTATTAAAGGCGTAATTGCAGTTTTTGTGCTTTGGCTTTCGGCCCCCTGGTGGCAAAGTGGAGAATCGGATTTGGCCGATTCTTTCATGCGACACACCTTTGGCCCGTGATACATCCCTCCACCAAATATAAATCCAAAATCTTCAGTCGTTCTTAAGTTATAGAGCGGAAGGGACTAGTAGCGGCGAGCACCGAGCGGCATAGGCGGACGGACGGCCGGTATTTTCAAGTCCCCCGCCGAGGGCTCCGGGGGACAAATATGAAGTGACTGTTGAAAATGTGAGTCTACATGTAACTTACAAATGACTCTCTAGCATCCCTAAGTTATGATACCAGTCCAATTGCAAGAAAATTCGAAATTAAAATGCACACAAACAAGTATTTCCTCTTGCATTACATATTTTGCCCAATGGATATGGCAGGCAGGGAAATAACCTACATGTAGGGCATAGGCCTATCCACGCCTAAGCCAATCATGATATGAAAAATTTTGGGCCGTATTCAAAAAGTGCGTTTAAAACTCAGACGCTTGTAACTCCGTCAAATGCATGGTGGAAGTGTGTGCATTTAGAGAAGTTACATGCGTCTAAGTCTTAATCGCTCAATGATCACCCTTTTTGAATACGGCACTTGCCTTACCTCGACCTCTTCTATTCTACCGACTGACCATCCTCCCACAGCAGGGCTTTGGTCTCGTTCCTCTTCATGTGAGTGGATGTTCACGAGTTGTGAGGTGAAAACCTCTGCCTGCCTGTTGTGGGAGGATGGCGGCTGACACTGGATCGTGGATGGATGTAGCAGACAATCTTCTACAAACTGCAAGTGAAACTGATTGATTCCACTTAATGACAATATAGGGGCCTATGTGATGTCATGTAGGCCCTGGCCTATAGATCTAGCTACAGTACCGGCACATTGAAATGGAAAGCTGGCCAGGCTATGAATCAAGGTGCATTGGCGATCCTCCTCCCATGCATTGGACAATGCATGCACACTCTCATGCATGCAGGCATGTCAACATCACGACGTTGTGTGGGCAATGTCATCATCATCATCATGTCATGATGGGATTGCCAACACAGTCATAGGCCTTGATCTGTGGCCAAACATCGTAGAAATCTCGTAAATAAACCACCACAGGACTAATCAACTACATTTTGAAACAACCTTACAACTCTGTATGGTTTTTTATTAAATGTGAATGCATTTTCTCCAAATTGAATCAATTAGAAGGTTAGCGGCAGGGAATAGGCCGTCAATCCAGGCACTACATCGGAAGCAATCATGGCAATCGGTGAATTGCCCACACACTCCAGGCAGACAGACTTTGCTATGCATATAGACTACGTTGCGTATGCGCAGTGGGTGACTGCGCAGGAGTCACACTCCAGACCAACATGGATGACCAACCTCGCCGATTATTTTGAGGCTACCGCATCACCCAAACCATTAGTCCAGCATCGATCTCAACCAAAATTTGGCCAAACAATCGGCATTAAACGATTCTTAGTTATGTTTACTGAACGGAGTTTTTCATTTGAAGACACTGCCATGCCGATCAGACTGAAATAGCAGCAAAAGTTTGTCACCAAGTCGGCATGTTTTTGCATTCAGATCAGCATCCAGGTGCCATATTGCAATGTGCTGTTCCATACATGTGTGTACGGCCAAAGCTACCTGGGCACGAGTGCGTCGCACGACAAACTGACGGAATGGGCTAAAACATAATGCCCCTCTCTTTAGAGAGTCGGGGCATAATAAAAATAAACAAGAGCGGAGATTTTGAGACACACATCTTCAGATGGTGGTAATATTCTGAATTTCTTTTAGTAATCGTTATTCATGTCACAATATCGGTACTCGATGATTTATCCAAAATGACACATATTTTTGCCAATCAAAGGGTGGGAGCTCAGACACAACTTCACACAGTATACTTTATCCGTGATTGACTAGTCGTGATCTAAAACACAATTTAAAGGAGCTGGACGTCCAAGTGGTAAACACTCACTCACTGGTTCTCTATCCACGCGACGCCTGCGGTGCTGCCACCTATTGTCGGTGATTTGTACTGACGTGAATATCGTGAGTGAGTTGCATTGGACCGGGCACCAGTCTAACGATCACGGGGCGCTACTGGTGCTGCCACCTTCACGAAGGAATAGTGCTGGCCACTGTTTGTAAACAAACCAGTTTGTTTACAACTTGGACGTCGAGCTCCTTCTACCTTTAAAGGAGTTAGACGCCGAAGTTGCAAACAAGCTGGTTTGTTTACAAATATGGTCGGCAAGCTAGTTTTATTCCTTCGTGCAGGTGGCAGCACCCGTGATCGTTAGACTGGTTCCCGGTCCGATGCAACTCACTCACGATATTCACGTCAGTACATATCACCGACAATAGGTGGCAGCACCGGAGGCGTCCGTGGATAGAGAACCAGTGAGTGAGTGTTTACAACTTCGGGGTCTAACTCCTTTAATGACGGTTCTCGAATAGGAAATTATATAATGTTGAAATACACAAAGTCTGTGGTTCGGGTCAATTCTCCCGAACGATACGTAACGATGTCGTACTGATCATGGAAACCAGACGTGAGCATTTTTGGCTAGTCGGAAAGTTGGCTTTTTGTGTATCGAACGCGTTCTGGGATTCTGATCAGATGAAACTCCTATTTTCCCGAAGAGCGATGGTAAAAGAGTTGATTTCTGTTGGATAAATGTACTGTATATGATTCTACAATGTATTGTACACACACTGATCATTCTCAGTAGTCAGTCATCAATGGTTGATTCCCAAATGTGGATGTGATACATTGAGGTGTTACAAACCGGTTGGTTTGAAAGGTCTTTAGGAAAAGTGGATTGATCATGAAAATATCAGAATATCAAAATATCACCCGTTTCACATCTCAAAAAGTTTGTAGCGCACGACTACCAGATTTTTACAAAAAGAAGACAACCGAAATTCATTAACAACTGAAAAAATGCGCTGAAAATGCGCATCATTTTCGTGTTATTTAATATAAAAAATTGACCAACTTTTCAAAAATCGGGTTTTTTTAGAAATGTACAGTTTTCTTGATAACTGTGGCCTTTTATTTCATTGGATGCATGAAACTGGCATGGCTGAGACACAGTGGAATCGCATTCAAAATCTCACTCAGTTCTTGATATTTTTCAATATCAAATATCTTTATTCACAGTTAATATTTTTCTTTTTTTTGTAAATCCTTGATCATCAGGCTTCATTGTCGTGAAAAGGAGAAGTGATCCCGTATCAAACAAAGGTTTTGTCATTTTCATGTTTTGATATTTCTTTTTCATGGCTTGATATTTTCATTAGCAGTGAGATTTTTCTGTCCATATTGCCAACAGCATGTTTTGCCATAGACCCCCCCCCCCCCCAAAATTTCTCTAATAATGGTATAAAGTTGTATTGGGGAGGTTGAGGAGTAGAGTTACCATCCTCCGGGTCAGGGTCCTCCGGATAAACGATTTTCTTCTCTACAAGAATATAGGTGCTGTGTGAGGTCAGGAATTTGTTGGCATGGTCGTATTTATGAAGGTCAAGGTCTTTGACGAGTCCTGGAAAGAGAGAGATTTTCTTGATTTTTTCTGCTCATCAGCAGATGCGGTCAACCTGCCAGCACACTCGCAAAGAATGTGATCGCCGGTGTAACATACTAGATTCTACACGATCATACATTTTTGTTCAAATGATGATGTCCAAGCTTGTTGTCGATTTCCGTCTACACAATGCAGCTAAAAGTTTGAACATCATAATATACATGTATCATCAATACATTGTTCAAAACAGCATCAGCAACTTGTATGATGATGTTCAAGTTTGTTGTGGATTTCGATCTACAGTCCAATATTCATGGACATTTGTATGATGAAGTATGATGGAGAAGAGAAAGGATAAAGGATGCTGTTCAAGTTTGTTGGAAAAACCGTCCACACGATCATACATTTGTCCATGAAAATCATCATACAATTTTTTTGGGATGTTGTGCATTTGTTGGCAAGATGAAACATGCAGCTAAAAATTTGAACGTCATCATACATGTTCAAGTTTGTTGGGAAAACAGTCCACACGATCATACATTTGTCCATGAACAAATGTATGATGGTGTAGACGGGCCTTAAAAATTTGAACATCATCATACATGTTGGTTGTTGTTCTCCTTTGTTGGGAAAACAGCCTACACAATCAAACATCTGTCCATGAACATCATCATACAAATGTATGATGATGTTTTGAACAAATGTATGATCGTGTGGACAGGCCTTATCTGTGGCTAAGTCGCTGATCTCAACCTCCCTGTTACGTAAAGTATACGGATACTTATCGTCGACTAATATCGAGCCCAACCTCACAATTACCCCAATCTCTCCAGAAACCTTTCTTGGAAACTCAATTGGTCATTTGATCCTTTCAAACCATTGGCGACTGGACAGGTGTGATAGGAAACAGCGTTTTAGGAATGCAGATCCGCCAAACAATAGCCCGCTATTGTAAAGTTATACATGTATTCGAATGGTCATGGTCTCTCTTCCCATATATTCTATTCCCTCGCTGAACAATAATACCGAACTTTGACTCCAGGGGGACTTGGATTCCTTTCACACCTGCCTACCTGCGAGTGAGACGCCCTGGCTAGAGCACCACCACGTTTCCCGAACTTAACTCCTCTTACATCAACATAGATAAGTACATGTACTACATGTATGCTGAGCTGAAACTTTCGTATTCTTCCAATTTTTCACATTTTTGATAAAACGAATATCACATTTACATTATAATGGGGATTAACGACAGTCCATACTCTTATGATCCGTCTCAGCGATGATTAGAAGTCTGTAAGAGGATTAGGCCTAACAGTGGGTCATATGAATAAAGACTAGCAAATGCTTTTATTTCAGATTTGTACAGCATTGCCTCGTGCATTTGTATTGCAAAATTCAAGTAAAACAAGTCTTTATTCATACTAGCATGATACCCATGGCGAGCACATACGCACAGGGTGCATGTGGTCAGAGGATGGCATAAGGGGTAAAAAATGGCACCATAGGCAGTAAGGGTGGCCAAAAATCATGCTGAAGCCATGTATCCCTGAATATTATGGGTTTTAGTAGTTTTTCAGCGGAAAACCTTCGAAATCAAGGTAGAATCGCAGCAATAGCTGGTGACGGACGGGTAGAGGTGGTGCCGATTCTAAGACTTTGTCCCCTGGACATTCCTCCCCCTCCCGATAAGGGGTAAAAAATGGCACCATAGGCAGTAAGGTGGCCAAAAATCATGCTGAAGCCATGTATCCCTGAATATTATGGGTTTTAGTAGTTTTTCAGCGGAAAACCTTCGAAATCAAGGTAGAATCGCAGCAATAGCAGGTGACGGACGGGTAGAGGTGGTGCCGATTCTAAGACTTTGTCCCCTGGACATTCCTCCCCCTCCCGATATTTGCCTCTGGAATTTTGCCCGCCGGACATTTACCCTAGTAGGACATATTTGTCCCCAGCACATGTCCCCCCAAACATCTACCCCGGACATGAGGGCTGAACTTAGACCAGCGGGGGTTAAATGTCCAGGAAAAGATGTCCAGGGGCAGGTCACTTAGGTGCAGAAGTCACAATTGTCCGGAGGGAAAGTATCCTGATACCGCCCATGCAATGTAAATAATCACTAAACATTCCCAAACGTTGTTGTCTCTGGTCAATGCGTAGTTTATGAGAATGTGCGTGACAAAGACCCCTGTTGGCTCCTTGACCTACATTGTTACACTGTACACCTGTATATGATGCGATCAACTCCAGTTGGTACGGACGTATTTCAAAATGGAGTCCTTCCATTATAATAAGATGACCCAGTAAAACTCCGCGTAAGTTGCTTTTGGGCATATCGGATTGCCGCGACTGCCTAAAATATCTCATCTGACAGAACTACATGTACGTACATGTTGTAGCATTCTAACACCTGCATGTAGAACCGTTCTCAAAGGAGATCGGTATTGTCTCTTTTTCTCGACAGCCGGCGCCACCAGCTGAGTGCCACTCTCCAACCCCACGGACCAACTACGTTTATGGCAGGCCGCAGTGGACACAATTCGTATTTTATATCCATATAAATTCCTATTTTATGTCGATATATAATTCGTATTTTATGTCGACATATATTCTGACCAATCAGAATGACTTTCTTTATATGCACAATAATTCGATTTTATATACACATAAATTCGATTTCAAGGTTATATACACATTAATTCGATTTATATACACATAAATTCGATTTTATATACACATAAATTCGAATACAGTATACTCTATCTACACATAAAGTCTATTTTATATACACATAAAATAAAGTTGACGAATTTATATCCACATAAATTCCGATTTTATATGGACATAAAATCAGCCAAATCAGAGTAGCGCTTTATATGTGTATATATATTCACTTCCGTATTGATAATTCGAACTTCCGTATTTGATCTGCTCACTTCCGTATCGAAAATACTTTCAGCCAATGGGAACCATCGTTTCATCGCACAGCTGCATCGTGGGTCGTGGGTTCCCATTGGCTGAACGTATTTTCCATACGGAAGTGAGCAAATCTGATACGGAAGTGAATATATATACACATATAAAGCGCTACTCTGATTGGCTGATTTTATGTCTATATAAAATCGGAATTTATGTGGATATAAATTCGCCCAGTTTAATTTATGTGTAGATATATTCGAATTTATACGTATATAAAATTGATTTTATGTGTATATAAAATCGAATTAATGTGTATATAAAATCGAATTTATGTGTATATAAAATCGAATTTATGTGTATATAAAATGAATTATTGTGCATATAAAGAAAGTCATTCTGATTGGTCGGAATATATATGGACATAAAATACGAATATATATCGACATAAAATAGGAATTTATATGGATATAAAATACGAATTGTGTCCACTCTGGCCTGCCATATACGTTGTCGGCGAATGGAGTGATGTGCTACCTACATTTTGTAATGGTTTGTATGTTATTCGTATTGCTGCCGCTAAGCGGCTCCCTCTACCATGTCTACGTCGGCAATCGAAATGCCAATATAGGGCCTATAAGAGATCGCATACGCGTGTTCCTTTAAATTATTTTCCTTATCACTCGCTCGCTTATGAATTTTTTAAATCACATGATTTCTAGCTCCAGGTATGACCCTGGACGCTTTCATTTTAGGCCCTCCAGCTTGCCTCACGGCTAATCGCATGTTTTTTTCTTTTTTCTTACTTCTTGTCCCGCTCCCATAAGCCAACCATTCTTTTCATTTTGTTCGCAATGTACATGTAGGCCTATTGTACTTTCATTCTCTGTCTCGTTTTACTTTGTCTTTGTTAATGCATGTTTCACTTCTACTCTTGTACATTATTTTTTATTCCGCTATTTTGTGCAAAATTAATGTTCAGTTTGTCACTTTTGGCCAAGTCCAGTAATGTTCTGCCTCTGCCCTGGGCTAAATGTCTTTTTAAGGGTGACACTCTTTACTGTTACACTCGCTACGTACAGTACGTCCTTTCTGACCCTTCAAAAACAATCGATGTAACTTTGATTGACGGGTGCATACTCCATGAAGCGAATTAATTTATATTCTTTCAGACTGGTAAATCAAATTATTTTCAAATATCCAAATCACGGTGGTAGGCCTACATGTATTAGAGGTCAAGAATTCTCCGCATTCAATCAATAAAATGCCTCTTGTCCAAAACAACAGGGGGTGCACCGAGTGGGGATTAACCGCTTTGGGGAACCCAGCAGGTTGGAAATTGCGAAATAGCGTGTGATAAAGTGGAACTTGAAATGAACATCTCGGACAATTTTGCTCAAGCTACTCACAAACGAGAGTTCGTTAAATACTCGCGGATCAGGACCCCGAGTTTTTCACCATGTGACCGTTTGGTCTTTGAAATCGCCTCGCCTGGTGTAAACTAATACCGTAAGCAAAAATGGTATAAGTAATGATCACACTTAATCCCGATAAATACTCATATGGCGAAAAATCAGGTGTGATAGAATATAGCTGCGCTTCCATTACAGCTTTTAGATCCGGTCTTAATACCGCATCTAAAATAAGACCGGATATTTCACGGCTTGCGATTCCACTACTGGATTTGAGGTTAGTGTGATCGGCTACAGATGGCGATACGTGGAATGAAGCGTGTATTGTTCTGGTATTCGAGCATGCGCAATGTCGCAAGCGATCTTAAGCCACCTGTAGCCGATCATACTACTACAAATAGATCCGGTCTTATTGCCATTCCACTAGATAAATCATCATTGTTGATCTGCATCTAATTTAGATTCGGAGTATGATCGGCTATGCCATCCGAGCTTAATAGATCCGCACTTATAGAACCGGACTTATTAAACACGGAAATTCTGTAATGGAAGCAGAATAAGAACGGACAAATAGGCCTACCGGCTTTTTTGTAGTGGAAGCGCAACTTATAATGCCGCCGTCTTCTTGATGTCCCCCTGTATTGTTTGTCACAGGACATCGGAGGTTCTCAGCGCTCGCACCCTTCGTCACGGCACACAAACGTTTGTGTGCGGTGACGAAGGGAGGGAGCGCTAAGAACCCCGGATGTTCTCAGGATGGGATTAAGGGTCGTGGTCTCTCTCGAGTCAATTCAATGATGCCGCTTAATCCGTGAATGTATTGTTGGGGAGCATCACATATCGGGGGACATTAGCTTCCATTACACTGGTCTACGAGTATTAAAGATAATGTATCACGACTTCATTGTTTTCATTCAATGTTTGTAAACATGGATGTTTACATTATGTTATTTTGGATTTTTGGGACATGCCAACCCACCGAAATGAATACCTTTGGAATCAACAGAATTTCTAGAAAGGCATGCCACCAACAAATTACTCACAAGACAAAGAAAGCCTGGACATAAACAAACAAAATGTAAATAAACAATGAATTTCGTGGCCCGCGAAAATACCCGTGATACATTATCTTTAATGCACTGTCGTCATAACTGAGTAGGCCGAGATACAGTACATGTCGTCACAGGGGCAGCTACCGAAGAGCCTGTCTCACGTCATGGATTCGAGGCAGGTGTGACAGGAATCAACGTCCTATGAATGCAAGTCCTCCAAACAATAGCGGGCTATTGTAAGGTTATATTCGAATGGTCATGTCTCCATAGCCATCCTTTGCTCGAACAATAGCACCGGACTTTGATTCCAGGGGGACTTTAATTCCTGTCACACCTGCACCTACATTAACTTCACATTCCATTGACTCCGCGGTGGTTGTGAGAACAAACGATTATATCCCACAACATATAGGTACGCAACTGGTGTTATTGATATGGCATGAAATATTAAGTTATTAATCCGCTTGGACTGATATGGCCGTGTCACGCTTGGTGCAAGCTTCTACTCTCGTTTCGTTTTCAAAGCCAGGTTTACGAGTTTAGCAGAGCGAAGTGGGATGATTACCTCCACCTATACTTGGTATCAGACTATAAACCCAAACTACGTTGTGACTTTCGATGACGCGAGGAGGCCTACCGCTCAAAAAGCAAAGGAACATTTACTGATGGAACTGTTTGTGCTCCTTCCAATGGGGCTATCCAGGGAAAACTAAATCTCCAGATGGCTCTGCTGTACTATAAGTCCTAGTGTCACTGTAACATGGCAGAGTATGGAAAGTGGACTGTTCAGAAACTTAAAAATAAGTTATCAAACAGAGGAGCGTCACTTACAGGCAGAAAAAGTGATCTAATCATTTTTAACCTCAGATGCCTCCATCATAGACGTAATCATCATATATCAGACTTGATATTTTGTCCATCACTCTGTTAGTGATGGCACAAATCGGCTCCTACATGTATAACCAGTTAACACCTAGAGCAACAGAAACAAGTTCTACCCTCAGGTTTTTATACCCTAGAAATCAAATGAGCTGATTATTTTTGATCTGAGAAGTTTGGGTTATGGTGATATCGACGTTCGATATCACGAAAGTTGATATTTTGAGATTACTTGCCACACTGTCAACTGATCAACATGAAAGAAGTCTAAATTCATGCCTGCTTATCCAAGGAATGGACTGTGGTAAAATTCTCAGCCTCATGTGTCCGGGCGATTGAGATATCATGAGATTTTGATATTTTCAAACTTGATAATTTGCAATATCTCTGCCCGTGGTTGAGGTAGAGACATGAAATCACCCACACTTAGGTTATTGAGCATGCCCATTTCGATTATGCAATGACCTTGATGATCAGGTCAAGGTCAAACTTGATAACTTCAAATGTTTCTGTCTGTGGTAGCAGTGGAGGTTTGATAAAACCCATATTTAAGTTATTTAGGATGCCAATTTCGATTATGTAATAACCCTGATGATCATAGGTCAAGGTCAAGGTCAAACTTCCCAAAGAACTGATAAACAATGAAACTCACTGAACAGAAAGTGGATAGTTAACTTATAGTACAGTAGAGACCCCTATTATCGAGCGGTTGAAGTATATTCTGGATAGCCCCATTTCCCCAAACCCCAATGTCTACGGAATCGTTTGATTAACAAAAGATACTTGCCCGTCGCCTGCACACTCACTGGTAAACGTAATATTGTGCCTCAGACCTCTCTATTATTTGACGAGGTTTTTGTGAGTAAAAATACCTCACATGTACAGTCATTGACATTAGTTTATCTACACCTACTACCTTGAATATTTCAAATACTACTGGGCCAATTTTAACACGGTTTGTACNTGCCATATGTGCATTCTAGGGCAACACGATCGCCTTTTTTGGATAGTTGGTCGGGAATATGAAATATTTCAAAAACTGTAAATCGAGCCTTTGTTGGCATTAAATAGTTTATACCAATTAAATGGAAAGTACTTTCGTAAAAAAAGGATCGTTAGGCCCTGCAGGCGTCAGGCCTGTATGTTACAGACTATGTGGGAAACTGATGTGTCGCATCCCAAGTCTGCAAAATTGTTTGCGAACTCAAATTTTGACAACTTGTTACAACTTAATTAACTCCATCGTAATTGGTCAAAATGAACAATTCTTTCACAGAACGGGAGCAAAAGGTTGTAGCTAAAACATTTTGTTGACATCAATTAGTTACTTTTTGTCATGAATATGTTAGGAGGCTTGTTTTCAAAGAGTGTCAATAAAGTCGGCATAGGTAGCCCCCCGCCTTAACCGTGTAATGCAGAATTTGTACGCTGATTTAGCTAAACGCCCTTAAGCGGCGAATCCACTGTCGCGATCTTGGCTTGAGACGGGGTTGCGTTCCCTTGCGATCACCTTATATGNAGACGGGGTTGCGTTCCCTTGCGATCACCTTATATGGCAATCGGAAGTCCTTATATGGTGATCGCAAGGGTTCGCAACCCCGTCTCAAGCCAAGATCGCGACGGTGGATTCGCCGCTTAAAGCGGCGAATCCACTGTCGCGATTTGGGCTTGAGACGGGGTTGCGGTCCCTTGCGATCGCCTTATATGGCAATCGGAAGTCCTTATAAGGTAATCGCAAGGGAACGCAACCGCGTCTCAAGCCAAAATCGCGACAGTGGATCACCCGCTTTAATCGCCCGATGATCACCCTTTTTGAATACGGCCCAAAATATCGTTTATAACCCCAAATTATCGGTGTCGACTTGTCGCAGACTTACCTGATGCAAGTTGTCGCAAATATTGCGATTAGGTACGACAGACGGGCTGCAGGTATACGTGTAATTTTTTTGTCGCAGACTTGTCGCAAATAACCGCAAACTGTCGCCTTCTTATCGTATATCTCACGTTTATTGGGGATAATTTGCGGTAAAGTGCGATAAGCTGCGACAATACTGTCGCAAACTGTCGCAGACATTTACGATAGTTCAGCGTCCCTGTATAAAGCGCTGAGATCGCTTGCCAGCATCACTTCCAGGGCAACAATTGCTAACAGTGACTCCAGATCATCCTGCAAGTCTTCATAGTTGACNCTAGAGTAATCGTGAAATTTTGGAAATGTTCAAAAAAATTAAATCTTGTCGCATCTCAAAGCAACCGCAGAATTGTCGCAAAATATCCCACAATGTCGCAAAATATCGTTTATAACCCCAAATTATCGCTGTCGACTGAAGAGGCTGCAGACAGAAAACCCGTAAATGTTGGCTAGGGTTCAAAAATTTGAAAATTGTCGCAGGATTGTCGCAACTGTTATCGCAGATTGTCGCAAACAACCGCAAGTGAACGACAAAAAACGCTGATTATCGTTAAGTTTACGACAATTCTGCGATACTTCTGAGACAAATGTGCGATAATTTTTGCGATTGTTTATCGCACGCAAATTGTCGTAAGCCTGCCGCACACGGGCGATTTTTCGAACGATTTTTTAGGCGACTGGCCTTGCGACCACAGCAGCGACTGAACATATTTTCATTTTTTTTAGTTTTTTTTGACTGGTTTGTGACAAATGCTTCCTTGGAAGATCAGTGATGTCGCGGATGACATCACTGATCGACCTCAAAGGTAATTATCGCAGGCGACGTAGTAGTCGCATCTGTAGTCGCCCCCATTTTAGACGCCCGTGTGCGCCAAGCATTATGGGTGGCGTCCACTAGAGCGCCGACAAGATAAGATTAGGAAGGGTAGCGGAAGCAAATATGCCATTTCGGCACTGGGTCATATGAATAAAGACTAGCAAATGCTTTTACCTCACCTTTGTTCAGCATTGCCCAGTGCAATTGTATTGCAAAATTCAAGTAAAATCATTTACTAGTATTTATTCATGTGACCCACTGTTTCCGCGTCAGACGCGAAAAATAGTGTGCGAATCATCGTTTCCTGGGACATTACTACGAATCTCTGCGTATTGACTGCAGACAGACCTGGGAGTGTCCTAGGAATCAATCGTGAAGGGCGCGAAATGCCGCTGATCGTAGCAGGACAGCGCGGACACATCTAGGATCACACCAGGAGTGGTAAAATCATGGACTAGGACAATCGGGTAGATATGCGGACAATATGAGGAATAAATTCGGTGCCGACTTTGGGTTTTTCTCATTATGTCTGCTGGCTTTGTCTGCTTTTCCGTGTCTTGACCGCAAATGTCTTGGCGGCTTCGCGCACTCGCTTATTTTGATGCCCGAACTGCGGAGGCTTTCAGGAGCGTTTGCGGAAAGGCGGGATGTCCTCACGATGTCCGCACGACAATGCCGACAAGTTGCCGAAGGTGTCGGGATGTTCATTTCCGCGTCCAAATTTTGGTCTCGATCAAAATTTGGATGCGGAAATTTCGCCGTCTCACGAACGTGCAGAAATGCCGGGAACTGTTAGGAATGATAAAGACAGTGAACGAAACCTTTCAAGAATATGCGGAGAGGTTGCTGAATGAATGCGGATTTACTAAATTTGCGTTCTGCGTCTTGTCCGCGCTCTAGTGGACGCTAGGTTTTAACAGTAATGTCCGGCTATGAATGCGGAGAGACGTTCGTAACCGCTAATTCGTTAAACCCAAATCACATGTAGCCTACATTGTATTAAATCATTGGTCCATACATATTCACCAAGTCATGCCGATGCGAATCGCTCTCATGGGCTCTCGAAGGGTGAATACGCAATAACCTACATGTACCTTCACTGTTTTGAATAAAAAAATGAAGTGTACCAAAAGTTTTAAAGGTTCCTGTATCGAAATCGTCGGTGTTCCCGTGTACATGTATATGGATGATTTTGTGCCTAACCAAATCGACAGCAGGGTGCAAAGGCACTTTATGAAGACAGGATTCCCCCTGCACTTCGAATATCACTAATCGTATTGGTGTTGGACGACGATCCTGAAATCGTATCAACGATGTCCCGAATTTATTAAAATAAGCCGAAAAACTGGTTGGGAGACTGAATGTTTGTTGTTTGTGTTTGATCAACTTCTGATTTTTTGTATAGCGCCAACTAACAAAAGTGATGGTATCTCGCTTGAAAAAACCCAACAAAAACTCAGAGCTGCCGTAAATCGAGTAGGCGGGCCCGGATCTCCAGTTCACTCCCGCAAAACTTAAGATATTTCGGGAAAAGAAGCTTACTATCAATTCACCACTTGTATTCTTAAAGTGTGTAACATAAATTATAATGAAGTTTGGTTTTGGACGACGACACCAAACAGCGAATGTATGCCTGTTGATAAAATAGACGGACGCATCAATGTACTTCTTCCCCTTCAAACCGATGGAAATTGCACCACACTTGGAATCTAAACTCGGAAGCTGAATACGACCTGTAAATTTCCCAACTGAAAAGTCAAATAGTTTTCCCTCTTTAAAAGAAAACCCTGTCTTCCAGACTTTCCAATACAGCAAAATGTAGTACGTTGAAACTGTATATTGTATGACATTTGTGGGATAGTTTCGATAAAAATACGAGCAGTTGCATTCTAACTCAAAACGGACGGCATTGTGTCTAGGTGTGGGTCTGTATACGATTATCCTATCATAACCATAAGGTAATTCCTTATAATCGACTATAACCAGTAATTTGTCGGGTTCGACCATGTGGAAATTTATTGATGGACGATTTTTGATTCTGTCAGTTGCAATCGGAGGGACAAGCGGAAGACGTTTCATTAGACGATAGGAAAGAATATGGTTTTCCTAGATATAATCAAATATTGGATAACCGCACCTCACTCGAACTGAACTTAATTTGTAATAGGCCTACTCCAGTCCCAACATCGCAATTTCGGTATTTTGTCACAGCGCTGATCGTACACGGCAATGCTTCCAGAGTAAAGGTTTTCGCCACATCGCTTCACTGTTAGAAATTATTAAATTTACAGTAGTAATTCTGCAGTAATTTTACAGAAATTCCCTGCAGCAGAGTCCCCAGCACTTTCTGTAATTATAATCAAATATTGGATAACCGCACCTCACTCGAACTGAACTTAATTTGTAATAGGCCTACTCCAGTCCCAACATCGCAATTTCGGTATTTAGTCACAGCGCTGATCGTACACGGCAATGCTTCCAGAGTAAAGGTTTTCGCCACATCGCTTGGCGAAATTCCGCATCTTGGAGCGATGCATTCTGGAATATTTCCCGAGTCGTGAGACACGTGTATCGCAGGCCGGGGTGGGCACAATTCATATTTAATGTCCACATTAATTCCGATTTTATGTCCACAGTACATTGTAAATCACCAATTTATGTCCACACTAAATCAACCAATCGCAGCTGAGTTTTTAATGTGGATATATTATCGCACTCCTTATTTAATGTCCATATAAATTCCTATTTTATGCCAATATTAAATCACGAATTTATGTCCCCATCGACCAAATAATTTGAATAAATAATTTGAAAATAATTTGAACTAGACGGACGATAGACATGATAGAGTAATAACTTATCTATTACCTTCCTTTGGTACATCCGAGCTCCTCGGGATTCAAACGCCTCCGTTTTCTCCATGCACGTTCCTTTCTTTTGACTCATTTGACAAACCAAGGCCATATCTACTGGTACATGTACTACAGCAAAGGTCGTACATTTCAGCTGACAACAAAGTGTAGCACAGACCAAAACCGAATCAACGTCTTGCTGCTTTATAGCTGATCCTGGCAACATGCCCCAATCCCGCACTATCGTCCGAAAATACTCACGGACTAAGCTTCTAACTATTACCATCATACCGGTTATTCATCTCTTGGTTTGTTATTGGTACATTTTTCATGTCCAGAACGTCGGCACTGTCTCCCACCTATCTTTCAAGGCGATAATGCTAAAGTCATAAAAAAACTGAAATAGACCTATCTAAATATCGTGGGATTGCGATAGCATTTTTCAAGGAATGACCAACGCGTCTATTTGTAGGTCTTCATCAATTCTGAATGACTGGGGTAAGATGAACCAAACACTAGCTGACCCTACATATAGCTGACCAGTCGACGTTTGTACTTGCATAATATCATAATTTTGCCCTGCTTCGTGCTCTTCCCCATGGGAAAGTACATGCACATGTATGGAGAAGAGCAAAGGCAGGGCAACATGATATTAAATCAGTTAAGATACATGTATAAGTTCAAACATCAGCTACTGTCAGATGGTGGTCAACAACAATGGTTCATCCCACTATAGGCTTGATTGCAACGTCTGCCTCAACGAGTTCCGAAGTGCAATGCGGAGAAGTAGAATTCAATTAATATACGCTTGTCCGGCTTCTAGAATTTCGATATTGTGTCAGCTACTGTTTTGTCGTAAAGGATTGCTCGATTGAATCTCTTGGGCGCAGTGAATGAATACAATGACTGAACAATAGGCTTTATTCTGAAATTTCCACCAAAATCTTGAATCGATAAAACCAACATTTTGGTGGTGATGACACAAAAATCAATAGGAAAATGAAATGATATTTTTATGTTTGGCAGTTATAAGATCATCAATAGTCTAATTTTTGATAATCATACGCTGGGCCCATATTCATAAAACCCTGCTATGCTTAGTTACTAAGTCATAAAAAAACTGAAATAGACCTATCTAAATATCGTGGGATTGCGATAGCATTTTCAAGAAATGATCAACGCGTCTATTTGTAGATCTTCATCATTTCTGAATGACTGGGGAACCAAACAACGACTGAACAATAGGCTTTATTCTGAAATTTCCACCAAAATCTTGAATCGATAAAACCAACATTTTGGTGGTGATGACACAAAAATCAATAGGAAAATGAAATGATATTTTTATGTTTGGCAGTTAAGATCATCCAGAATTATGAATGCGATATAGTCTAATTTTTGATAATCATACGCTGGGCCCATATTCATAAAACCCTGCTATGCCTAGTTACTTGCTGAAGTGTCCAGTTTGTGCAGGCCAATGTACACAACTAGCAACCAACTAAGCCAGCATGGTTTGATGAATATCAACCCTGTGTTTGCCAGTGCAGCTGAAATGTCGGCTTGTTTTCCAATGAAGTGTGAATCGCTGGAGATTTATTTCATACACCGGTGCAGCGTAAACGAGTGTACCCGTCATCGGTCGTCCGCCGGACGCTCAGTAACAAATTTGGTGGTATAAACCATTGTCCGGCGGACAGATAATTATAACCGTCAGTTGTAAATGGCTGTCCAGGGAGGACTGGGATTTATGCCTAGAGCTGTCAGTGCGTGTAACGCTATTTTCAATTTGCTGTCTCCGGCAGAAATTTCACGTTGGCTTTTTTAATGTTTTGCGAATCATAGATACATGTACGTATTTTTTGCCATCGACAAAGCGATGCTCAAATGGAAGTCAACTTTCAATTTCAGGCCATTTTAAAGGGCCTCTAAAGGGCACTAAAAATCTGCCTCTATAGAGGCAGATTTTTAGTGCATATTGATATGATTACTAACACAGAATTGGTGCATGAGGATCCAACTTGGGCATCATTTTGGAAGTAAAATTTCATCAATGACAACATTTGATCCACAATTCATGAGTTCATGGTTACGAGCGTCACCTGTTGCATAGTGGAAGTACTGTTAGTAGCCTAATAGCAAGCTGCCTCTAGGGTCCCTTTAATTTCTCGCTGTACACCTGTACTTCGCAAAGTGTGGTGGTTTTGTCTCGTCTTCTCATGATAAGGCGTCGATCTGTATCTTTTCAACGGAGGAATCGGCCTTCAAAGGATCGTTTCGGCAGAAAACTCGCCGAAAATACGCGCACACGCGAGAGCTATCTGCTGAGCAAAATCTGCTGACTTTTTGCTCAGCAGACAGCTCCGGTGTGCAGGAGGCTTTATTTAAGAGATGGTTTAGAGGTTGTCATTCAGTATATCTTTGATGTGTCTCAGACTGGCAGCAAAAAACGTTTGGAAAAATGGTAAAGCAGCCTCCCCACCGCTGATATTAGCATGCACGCTGCGTAGCAATTCAATGACTTGTCTGTCGGCCATCTTGAATCTCGCGCTTGTCACGCCATCCGCCGGCCGAAAATGATTGTTCGACTGCATGGTGATCGGATGATCGAGGATCCTGGCCTGACTCACCGTCGTCAACAAGTGAACTATTTTACTTACATGTATACGGTATATGTGTGTACATGTAGATGTCTTCCCGTCGGTTACCACAATGAAGGCGCCATTTTCTCCGAGTATGACAGCAATTTGGATTCGCTCTCGTTTTTGGAGTACATGTTCATGTATATCTTGACCAACACACAGTAGCGACAGTCGACGAGAAGTGACAGAAGATTTCCTTCGAAGACGACGGGTTTCGGTGTATTTGCGAGGGGATGATTATTTGTCTAACATTAAGCGCGAGTGGAGTTAGAGTGTGAGATTTTCCGGCGAGGAGGAGAGGCCCATCACTCGTCTGCTGCGTACATCACCACTCGAACGATACTCGCTTTTTGGTCACGTGTTTTCCTTTGAACAAAATGCATTAACGACCCGTCGTTCGGGCTAAACTCGAAATGATCGTTATTCGTATCATAGGTTTTAGGGTGAAATAAGGTCAATGTTTCATGAAATGTGAACATGCCGTTTCCTTGTTTTACGAGACCGTTCTTGGGGTCAGGGATCTGCTCCATTGCCACAGCGCAAGGCAAGGGAACGCCTATCAGGAAAAACAGGCCAGACCAAACGTCAAATTTAACCCTGAAATGGCGACATGTTTCAAAAAATCTAAGAAACTCAACGTGGTATTTCACTGGTTCATATGCGAATTCTTCAACATGGGATAATAAACAAACGTGTCCAGAATCCATCTCCGAGAGGTAGTGCATTCCCTTTTGAAATCGGAAGGATGTCCCTCTTCGAATATTAACACGAAGCCCGTGTGTAAGAAGAAGGTTAAAATCGTTTGATTGGTTATTAGATTCGTTCATGTCGTAGATTGTGCGTACATCATGACGACAAGAGAGAAGGAGCTTTCCCAGTCCAATGGTTAAGCTATATCGCAATCGCAGTCGCTGGCATCTTTCAGTTGTCGGGACGATCACTTTTCCCGAAAGAGTGCCACGAGCAATATCACAAAGTGTAAGTTGTCTTTCCTTGCAGAGAAATATAAACCGTTTATATACAGCGTCCTTTATGATAGAATACGGCTGAAGAAAAACCTGTTTCTCATAAAGAATAAGATAATTCTTCCTCCTGTTCTGATGGTATACTTTAACAGAGCTCAACGGGGAGGTGGCCAGCATGCGGTCAACCACAATAATCCAGCCGCTCTTCCAGTCAAAGATCCAGACTACATGTACATGCCACCCAGCAATTATTATTGGTGGTCGAAATGTGCCGGTGTTGCTTATCCTATAGTTAGACCAGCGTTTACCCTACGGAAATAATTGGCCTTTTTACATGGTCCGGATAGAGACTGGATCGAAGAAGGTTCGGTTACTGTAGTATTTTTCCCCGTGTAAAAGCGAAACAAAATTGACCTCCACCTTCCTCGGGCCACTTCAGTTCGCCGCGAGATTCTCGGGGCGGTGGAAGTAGATGCAGGCCGGTTACTTAAGCGGGCCTCACATGAGGACGGTTCTGATGGCGGTTCAACACGGTCCTCAAACCGTGCTGAACCGCCAAAATGATGGCGGTTTGGCACAAAAACTGTGACAAGGTAGGTGAAAACACGGTTTAATGGACGTTAATCATGGTGGTCTTGAGGTGTCATCAAGGTACAACTGCCATGCGGTACAACTGCGGCCAGACGTGGTGCTAGACGAATGTTGCATGGTGTTAACAGGATCACATGCGGTCCCGGAGATACATGTATTGCGCGGTGGCCACAAGATATTGGTGGGCAACAACACGCACAGAACACGGTGGTAACAAGGTTGTCAGCGGTAGCATCGCCACTTGGTGACTACACAATGCTGTCCCTTCATTTCAAGTAGGTCTCACACGAGGGCGCGGTTCTGACGGCGGTTCAACACGGGGATGTTCGCCACTGACCGCCGTTGACCGCTACCTCGTTTGTGGAACCGCAGGATTTTCAACATGTTTAAATTTTCACGGCGGTTTTTAAAACCGGGAATCACCGTGTTGCTACCTTGTTGTCACCTTTCACAACCGTTCTGAACCGCAGAAAAAAATATCGCAATATCGCCTAGACCGCATATGGATCGTACACGACCGTGTCAACACCGTACATCACCATTCTATTAAATACATTGTACATTGTACCACGTTTGTACCGCATGTCTACCTTTGACGCAAGCAAACCGCATTCTGTGATTGAAATCACGTTTGGTTTCAGTCTAAAACCAGGTATTCATCGTTTCCACGACGTAACTCCGTGTCCGCTATTGCTGACGTCGCCGTAATGACGCAAAGGTGGTGGGCAAAATGCATTGCTTTGCTGAAGAAAGCTGGTGGGCTAAACGCGGAACGTCACAGAACGACGTATGTGCCGTGACATTCCAGAAGACAACACATTCTCAAATGTCACATCAACACAAAACAAAAGTCACTAGTTAACGTCAGTGCCCATCAGATGGCTGCACTGTTGTGAATCACATTCAACTTAGAAAATTTAGGCCTACGTCATGGATACGATGAATTAGGTCTTATCTCATTGCAAAGTCAGTCATTTTGTTGGTTTTAGCATCAGGCTGGTTTCAAATTACCACCAAGTTTTAGCTTTAGTTTTAAACCAAATCTCGGACTAAAGCTGACACTAACTCCCCAAGAAACCAAAAATGAAATCATGCCTGGTTTTAGTTTTGAAACCACGCTATGAATGCGGTGAGACCTTCGTAACCGCTAATTCATTAAACCCGAATTTCTATCAAATTATTGGTTCATACATATTCACTAAGTAAAGCCGACGCGAATCGCCCCCAGGTGCCCTCGAAGGGTGAATATGCAATAATCTACCTTCACTGTTTTGAATAAAAAAATCAACAAATCTACCCAAAAGTCCATATGTTCCTGTATCGAAATCGTCCGTCTTCCGGTGTATATGGATGATTTTGTGCCTAACCAAATCGACAGCAGGGCACAAAGGCACTTTAGGAAGACATGATCCCTCCTGCACTTTGAACACCCCTAACCGTATTGGTGTTGGATGACGATCCCAAAATCGTATCAACGATGTCCCGTAATTATTTTGCAAAATCGTATAATTGGTTGGGAGAGTGAATGTTCGTTGTGTGTACTTGATCAACTTTTGATTTTTTGTATAACGCCAACGAACAAAAGTGATGGTATCTCGCTTGAAAAAACCCAACAAAAACTCAGAGCTGCCGTAAATCGGATAGGCGTACTCGGATCTCCAGTTCATTCCCGCAAAACTTAATATATTTCGGGGAAAGAAGCTTACTAGCAATTCATTACTTTTATTCTTAAAGCGTGTAACATAAATGATAATGAAGTTCGGTCTTGGACGACGGCACCAAACAGCGAAGATATGAATGTTAATAAAATAGAGGGACGCCTCAATCTTCTTCTTCCCCTTCAAACTGATGACAGTTGCACCACACTTGAAACCTAAGCTATATTGCGGAAGCAGGATATGACCTGTAAATTTCCCAACTGAAAAATCAAATAGTTTTCCCTCTTTAAAAGAAAACCCTGTCTTCCAAACTTTCCAATAAAACAAAATGGAGTAAGTTGAAACACTATGTGTATCAACATACGCGTCGTATTTTCGATAAAAATACGAGCTGTTGTATTGTAACTGAAAACGGACAGCATTGTTGCTAGGTGTGGGTCTGTATACGATTATCCTTTCATTACGATAAGGTAATTCCATATAAGTGACTATAACCAGTAATCTGTCGGGTTCGACTATGTGGAAACATATTGTTGGACCATTTTGAATTCTGTCACTTGCAATCGGTGGGACAAGCGGAAGACGTTTCATTAGACGGAAGGAAAGAATATGGTTTTCCTAGAGATAAGCAAATATTGGATAACCGCACCCTAACCGAACCGAACTTTTAAGAAGTAATCCAGTAGTCTTGAACGTTAGTTGTGGTGTTGATATTTTTGGTGACTGGGAGGGGAATGTCGATGGTAGTCAGCTGCCCTGCATTCAGTGAGACTTTAGTGAAAAGTCTCTCTGAATGCAGGGCAGCTGACAGGGATCTGTGGTTATAAGTATTTATTAGCAAATGCAGATTTGTAGGGAAATGGAAGGGCTGGGGAGATATTCATCCTGCGAGAAAACGTTTTCAGCAAAAAAA
>NMRB01001153.1:122163-166883 GCA_002633025.1 Notospermus geniculatus | reverse complement strand
CGCATTTCATCTATGAGTCCAATTCTATTGAGTGACCCGTGAAAAGTCTTTGGCTAGCTTCGCTGTTGGCCGCTACGCGGCGCGTTGGGCCCTTGCGTCCAGTACCAACATCGCAATTTCTGTATTTGCCATGACTGTGTGCATCACGTTTCCCTTACATGTACATGTAATAAGTCATCTGCGTGCAGCTCTTCATGCAGCGCCCAGAGCTCGTGTTGACGTTCGTTGTTGGTCAAAATTGTTTGGAGAATGTTGACAAATGGTCGAGGTGTTTCAATGACAAGTTTCAGAGATCAAGAATTACCCATGGGGAAAATGACAAAGATTTACTCAATGATCTATTACCATAAATGTATTCCTTTATGATATTATATCAATTGCAAAATCAGCATTCTAATTTGGCCGGCTCACGTGGAACAAAATGTGGAACGACGAGTCCAGTCCCTTCTCTCACCACAAGAAAGCAATGAGTTGACAATAGGCAAGTGTGCCAGTGTAGGCTGGGCTGGTCGACTGTTGACGTATACTCTACAGTCTACTTGCTTGTACAGCTATTTCAATCAACCCAATCCACGCTGATCACAAACTGAGATTCCGGTATTTTACCATTAAAGTCAGAACGTCAATTAACTCATGTTCCTGTTATGCTGATGTCAGGTCGCACTACAATGGGGTTGTGTAAACTTTTCCACTGTCATGACTGTGACGTTGTACGGAACGTCTAATGCAGGCCGGAGTGGACAATGTGACGTTGTAGCTTCATGCTAGCACCTCACACGGAGATGACGTCCTGAAGACAATGAAAAGGCTTGCAGCAACATCTTTCCGTGGAGAAGCGGCGAAAACCTCATCGATTGCGCTGCGACGGAATTTTAGTCGGAACCAAGTGAAGGAATCACGGTCAGGGGCCGGTTGCACAAGAGTTGAAAAGACAAAAGTCTGTTAAATTTAACTTTTCCTGTTAAAATCCCTAACTTGGTGTTAACTAACAAAACTAACATTTTGGGATAAGTTAACGTCAAGATAAACTAACAGTGATTTTTAACTTTTGTGCAACCGGCCCTTGGTCGGTCGCAAAAGCAGCCGGCGTCTGGACACGGCGGTTTTCAAGATGGTAGCGTCCATAAAAATGCTGGTCACTCATTGGTTAACTATTAAAAATGGACCAACATCTTTTGGAGAATCGCACATCGTCGTAACTCAACTTTACATTTCTAAAACATTTTCAAAACTTGTTTTGAACTGTTGCAAGTCCTATCCACATTGGGCAACAATCCCAAAACAAAGTTTAAGAAATCAAACGATAAACGTTAACTTTACGACAACGTTATTTTTCATACTGCGAATTCACCAGATTACATGCATATATTGCATTTTCGGTCCAAAAGATAACGTTATCGTAAAGTAAACGTTGATCGTTTGATTTCTTAAACTCCCTAATAATTTGAACTAGACGGATGATGCAATATCGATTACCTTCTTTTGGTACATCCGAGTATATAGGCTCTGAAGGGGGTCAGATAGAAGACTAGAAAATCGCTACTGCGGTGGTCAAAACACTAAAAATTTAGCACTTTTTCAAGGAAAAATGCCAAAATTTCAAGTGTCAAAAATCGTAAAAAAGCGCCTAAAAAATAGCAAAATCGTCACTACCACCGNCGGTGACGTCACTCGAAAAACCTCCACTTGTTTCAGCGATCATGACGTCGTCTCACGTCAAGATGTCATGGAATGAGTACGGGACGTCGTGACGCTGTAGTACCCGTCAGGTGCTGCGCTCTTTTGGAGTGATATAGTCTATTGCAAAATCAGCATTCTAATTTGGCCGGCTCACGTGGAACAAAATGTGGAACGACGAGTCCCTTCTCTCACCACAAGAAAGCAATGAGTTGACAATAGGCAAGTGTGCCAGTGTAGGCTGGGCTGGTCGACTGTTGACGTATACTCTACAGTCTACTTGCTGGTACAGCTATTTCAATCAACCCAATCCACGCTGATCACAAACTGAGATTCCGGTATTTTAACATTAAAGGCAGAACGTCAATTAACTCATGTTCCTGTTATGCTGATGTCAGGTCGCACTACAATGGGGTTGTGTAAACTTTTCCACTGTCATGACTGTGACGTTGTACGGAACGTCTATGGCAGGCCGGAGTGGACAATGTGACGTTGTGGCTTCATGCTAGCACCTCGCACGGACATGACGTCCTGAAGACAATGAAAAGGCTTGCAGCGACATCTTTCCGTGGAGAAGCGGCGATAACCTCATCGATTGCAAACAAACAAACAAACAAACAATGGGGAACCGGAGGAACTAACGTCACGACGTGGCGCTGTGAGCAGTGCGACCGAAGTTTCTTTTTTCTAACGTTATTTCCATTTATTTCTGGTGTGAAAAGCACCCGTTTGTTTCGGTCGCCTGGCATTAAAATTTACACAATCTTGTAGCAGATGAAAATGTCTACATTTTGCGGTGCTTTTTTCCTTAAAATGAAGACATAGATGACGATTTCGGCACCGTCTTTATCTCAATTTTCCTGTAGAAAATGTACAGCTGATTTTTTCATGACGTAGCCTCAACACATAAAAAGACGTCAATGACGTCGTTTTGGTCGCACTGCTCGCAGCGCCGACCTGTCGGGATTTCCGGCACGCGGGTTCCTCATTGCGCTGCGACGGAATTTTAGTCGGAACCAAGTGAAGGAATCACGGTCAGGGGCCGGTTGCACAAGAGTTGAAAAGACAAAAGTCTGTTAAATTTAACTTTTCCTGTTAAAATCCCTAACTTGGTGTTAACTAACAAAACTAACATTTTGGGATAAGTTAACGTCAAGATAAACTAACAGTGATTTTTAACTTTTGTGCAACCGGCCCTTGGTCGGTCGCAAAAGCAGCCGGCGTCTGGACACGGCGGTTTTCAAGATGGTAGCGTCCATAAAAATGCTGGTCACTCATTGGTTAACTATTAAAAATGGATCAACATCTTTTGGAGAATCGCACGTCGTCGTAACTCAACTTTATTTCTAAAACATTTTCAAAACTTGTTTTGAACTGTTGCAAGTCCTATCCACATTGGGCAACAATCCCAAAACAAAGTTTAAGAAATCAAACGATAAACGTTAACTTTACGACAACGTTATTTTTCATACTGCGAATTCACCAGATTACATGTATATACAGTATTGCATTTTCGGTCCAAAAGATAACGTTATCGTAAAGTAAACGTTGATCGTTTGATTTCCTAAACTCCCTAATAATTTGAACTAGACGGATGATAGAGCAATATCGATTACCTTCTTTTGGTACATCCGGGCTCCTCGGGATTCAAACGCCTCCGTTTTCTCCATGCACGTGATCCTTTCTTTTGGCTCATTTGACAAACTAAGGCCATATCGACTGGTACTACAGCAAAGGTCGTACATTTCAGCTGACAACAAAGTGTAGCACAGACCAAAACCGAGTCAACGTCTTGCTGCTTTGCTGATCCTGGCAACATGCCCCAATCCCGCACTATCGTCCGAAAATACTCATGGACTAAGCTTCTAACTATTGTCATCATACCAGTTATTCATCTCTTGGTTTGTTATTGGTACATTTTTCATGTCCAGAACGTCGGCACTGTCTCCCACCTATCTTTCAAAGCGATAATGTTAAAGTCATAAAAAAACTGAAATAGACCTATCTAAATATCGTGGGATTGCGATAGCATTTTTCAAGGAATGACCAACGCGTCTATTTGTAGGTCTTCATCAATTCTGAATGACTGGGGTAAGGTGAACTAAACAGAAGCTGCCCCCGCCCCCCACATAGTAGGCCTACTGACCAGTGGATGTTTGTACTTGCATAATATCTTAATTTTGCCCTGCTTTTTGCTCTTCCCTATGGGAAAGTATGGAGAAGAGTAAGAGCAGGACAACATGATAAGCAGGTCAAATGGAAAGGGCCTAGGATGCAAGTTCAAACATCCGTCGGTCAGCTACTCTGTCATATGGCGGTCAGCACCAATGCTTCATCCCACTATAGGCTTGATGATTGCAACGTCTGCCTGTCAGTTTTCAACAAGTTCCGAAGTGAGGAGAAGTAGAATTCAATCAATATACGCTTGTCCGGCTTCTAGAATTTCGATATTGTGTCAGCTACTGTTTTGTCGTAAAACATTGCTCGATTGAATCTCTTTGGCGCAGTGAATGAATACATGACTGAACAATAGGCTTCATTCTAAAATTTCCACCAAAATCGTGAATCGATAAAACCAACATTTTGCCGGTGATGACACAAAAATCAATAGGAAAATGAAATGATATTTTTATGTCTGACAGTTATAAGATCATCCAGAATTATGAATGCGATATACATGTAGTCTAATTTTTGATAATCATACTGGGCCCATATTCATAAAACCGTGCTAGGCTTAGTTACTTGCTGAAGTGCCCAGTTTGTGCACGCCAATGTACACAACTAGCAACCAACTAAGCTACATGTATAAGCATGGTTTTATGAATATCAGCCCTGTTTGCCAGTGCAGCTAAAATGGCAGGTTGTTTTCCAATGAAGTGTGACTCGCTGGAGATTTATTTCCACCGGCAACTTTTCATCCATCACAGACCAGTTCCGCATGCACCCACACGAAAAACGTGTGAAGAACCACCAACATGTCAACATGTGACTGTGACCCACAAGCAAATGGGAATGTTGTACCAAATTGAAGGCGTGCCAAATGACATTAAGGATCTTTGCGCGGCCTTGCGTCCTGTCGCTGGGCGTATACGGCAGCGCCAAATATAATTTTTGTTTGATATTTACGATTCCGCCTGCGCCTCGAGACGCAAGCACTAACGGCTTGCGACCTCAGGTGCACACAGAGATTTCTTGGGCCTTGCGTCCTCTCGAAGAGACTTGCGGCTAAGATCGCGCGAGCAAAGCTCTGTGTGCACATAGCTTTCACCGGCCAACTGGGAACACACACCCAGGCCTCCATATAGAACGGAATGTCCCCATTTGTCATGTATAGCCTACGTAGTGGTGCGTGCGTGTGTAGGCCGTGTGTGCGTGTGTAGGCCGTGTGTGCGTGAGCGTGTGTGTGTACAGTGAGCGCGTGAGTGTAGGCCGTGTGTGCGTGAGCGTGTGTGTGTTTGTGGGATGGGGTGAAATCTGTAAACGCACGTTCCATATGTTCTGCGAATAAAATCCCACTTTGCCAATGTAAATTAACCTATCAAAATGAATCTCAGTCAACGCATATATTGTTTTTTGTTGTTTTATTCCACCTTCACGAATCCATCGTAAAATATCAGTTACATGTACATGTACATGTACATGTACATGTACATGTACACAGCCACTTCGAAGTTGACCACATGCTGGTTTGAAGGTAAACAAACGTAGGCCTATAAGCACCTGCTGGTCAAATGTTACATGGTTATTTCTCTCCAACTCAATGTCTATTTGTACGGATTTGTTTTGGAGCGAAATCTGAGAAAAGTACCAGCAAATGACATGGCGCTTGATGGACGCGATTTTCAATTTGCTGACTCTTCGCAGAAATTTCACGTTGGCATTTTTAATGCTTTGAGAATCATAGATACGTATTTTTGACTTCCCACTGTACACCTCTACTTCGCACTGGGTCAATGCGGTGGTTTTGTCTCGTTTTCTCATGATAAGGCATCGATTTGTATACCTTTTCAATGGAAGAATCGGCCTTCCCCGGCTTTCAAAGGATCGTTTCGGCAGTGTGCAGCAGGCTTTGGTTCTGGGGAACGGGCATCTTTGATGTTTCTCAGACTGACTGCCAAAAAAACGTTTGGAAAAATGGTAAAACAGCCTCCCCACCGCCGATAATAGCATGCACGCTGCGTAGCAATTCAATGACTTGTCTGTCGGCCATCTTGAATCTCGCGCTTGTCACGCCATCCGCCCGGCGGCCGATGATTGTCCGGCTGCATGGCGATCGGATGATCGAGGATCCTGTCCTGACTCACCGTCGTCAACAGGTGAACTATTTCACTACGGCATATACATGTATGTACATGCAGATGTCTTCCCGTCGGAACCAATGAAGGCGTCATTTTCTCCGAGTATGACAGCAAGTTGGATTCCCTCTCGTTTTTTGAGTACATGTAGGCCTATATCTTGACCAACACACAGTATGAGCGACAGTCGACGAGATTGTAGTGACAGAAGATTTCCTTCGAAGACGACGGGTTTCGGTGTATTTGCGAGGGGATGATTATTTGTCTAACATTAAGCGCGAGTGGAGTTAGAGTCTGAGATTTTCCGGCGAGGAGGAGAGGACCATCACTCGTCTGCTGCGTACATCGCCACTCGAACGATACTCGCTTTCTGGTCGCGTGTTTTCCTTTGAACAAAATGCATTAACGACCCGTCGTTCGGGTTAAACTCGAAATGATCGTTATTAGTATCATAGGTTTTAGGGTGAAATAAAGTCAATGTTTCACGAAATGTGAACATACCGCTTCCTTGTTTTACGAGACCGTTCTTGGGGTCAGGGATCTGCTCCATTGCCACAGCGCAAGGCAAGGGAACGCCTATCAGGAAGAACAGGCCAGACCAAAGGTCAAATTTAACTTTGAATTTGCCACATGCTTCAAAAAGTATAGTAAGAAACTCAACACGGTATTTTACTGGTTGATATGCGAATTCTTCAACATGGGATAACAAATAAATGTGTCCAGAATCCATCTCCAAGAGGTAGTGTAATCCCTTTTGAAATCGGAATGGTGACCCTCTTAACATAACACGACGGCCGTTTATAAGAATAAGGTCGAAATCGTTTGATTTGTTATTAGATTTTTTCATGTCGTAGATTGTGTATACATTACGACCAGATATCTTACAAGAGAGAAGGAGCTTTCCCAGTCCAATAGCTATGCCATACTTCAATCGCAGTCGCTGGCAAATATCTGTTGTCGGGACGATCACCTTTCCCGTAAGAGTGCCACGAGCAATATCACAAAGTGTAAGTTGTCTCTCCTTGCAAAGAAAAATAAACCGTTTATATACAGCGTCCTTTATGATCGAATACGGCTTAAGAAAAACCTGTTTCTCATAGAGAATTAGATAGTCCTTCCTCCTGTTCTGATGGTATACTGTGACAGTGCCGAATGGGGAGGTGGCCGTCGAGCCGTGCACCACAATGATCCAGCAGCTCTTCCAATCAAAGATCCAGCATAAAAGCCTGTTAGCAAATATTATAGGTCGAAATGTGCCGGTGTTGGTTATCCTATAGTTAAACCAGCGTTTATCCTGCGGAAATAATGTACGTCTAAATGATCCAGGCTTTATTTCTGTGGGCTATAAGATGTAAATATTTCGTTTGTGAAAAGTAATGGGGATGTCCGGCTATGAATGCGGAGATACGTTCGTAACCGCTAATTCGTTAAACCCAAATTATCAAATTATTGGTCCATACATATTCACCAAGTCATGCCGATGGGAATCGCCCTCACGGGCTCTCGAAGGGTGAATACGAAATAATCTACACTCATTGGTTTGAACAAAAAAATCAAATCCATCAAATTCATAGACTGCTGTGTCGAAATCGTCGGTCTTCCCTTGTATATGGATGACTGTCTGCCTAACCAAATCGACAGCAGGGTGCAAAGGCACTTCAGGAAGACAGGATCCCGCCTGCACTTCGAATACCCCTAACCGTATTGGTGTTGGATGACGATCCCAAAATCGTATCAACGATATTCCGAAATAATTATACAAAGAAGTAAAATTGGTTGGGAGACTGAATGTTTGTTGTTTGTGCTTGATCAACTTCTGATTTTGTGTATAGCGCCAACTAAAAAAAGTGATATCTCGCTTTTTAAAAAGACGGTCAACCAAAAGTCTGTGGTGCCGTAATTTGGATAGGCGTACTCGGATCTGAAGTTTACTCCCACAAAACTTAATATTTTTCGGGGAAAGAAGCTTACTACCAATTCGTGACTCGTATTCTTAAAGTGTGTAACGTAAATGATAATGTAATTTGGCTTTGGACGACGGCACCAAACAGCGAATATATGCCTGTTAATAAAAAAGACGGACGCCTTAATTCTCTTCCCCTCCAAACCCAAGGAAATTGCACCACACTTGGAATCGAAACTCGGAAGCAAAACACGACCTGTAAATTTCCCAACTGAAAAATCAAATAGTTTTCCCTCTTTCAAAGAAAACCCTGTCTTCCAAACTTTCCAACACACGAAGATATAGTACGTTGAAACTCTAAATTTTTGAACATAGGTGGCGTCATTTTGATAAAAATACGAGTAGTTGCATTTTAACTCAAAACGGACAGCATTGCGGCTAGGTGTGGGTCTGTATACGATTACCCTTTGAAAACCATAAGGTAGTTCCCTATAATCGACAATAACCAATAATTTGTTGGGTTCGACCACTTCGAAATTCATTGATACCCGATCTTTTCTTCCGGCACTTGCAATGGGTGGGACAAGCGGAAGACGTTTCATTAGACGATAGGAAAGAATATGGTTTTCCTAGAGATAAGCACATATTGGATAACCGCACCTTACTCGAACCGAACTTTTGTAAGTACTCCAGTGCCAACATCGCAATTTCTGTATTAGCCAGGACTGTGTCCATCATCGTTTCCACTAAGTCATGTGCGTGCAACTCTACGATTGCAGCGCCCAGAGCTCGTGTTGACGTTGGTCAAAATGGTGTGGAAAATGTTGACAAATGGGTCCAGGTGTTTCAAAGGCAAGTTTCAGCGATCAAGAATTACTGATTGGGAAAAATGACATCAGATTCATTCAACGATACATGTACATGTATATTTAACATTGCAAAATCAGCTACTTAATTTGGCCGGCGTAATGTCACGTGGAACAAAACGTCGACGAGTCCAATCCCTTTTCTCACCATAAGAAGCGGCTTACTATGTCGGCCTCTCCATCAGCATACGTTGTACGGGCAACGACGTGACGATAGGCTGGTCGACTTTTGACGTATTAGCATAAAGGAATCAAACCATAAAGGTTCAACTCGGATTTTCGCTCAATTCAGGATATCTGCATGTATTGTTTGATAACATCGAAAATACACCNATTTTTCTCCTAGGTATACGTCAGTATACCGTGGCATTACTCGGGGGTGTGTTATTGGACCTCTGTAACACACCCACCACCCCTGCAATGCATGCCTCAAGTCCCTGTGGGTGTTTCAAAGGCAAGCTTCAGCGATCAAGAATTACTGATTGGGAAAAATGACATCAGATTCATTCAACGATACATGTATATTTAACATTGCAAAATCAGCGACCTAATTTGGCCGGCGTAATGTCACGTGGAACAAAACGTCGACGAGTCCAATCCCTTTTCTCACCATAAGAAGCGGCTTACTAATATGTCGGCCTCTCCATCAGCATGCGTTGTACGGGCAACGACGTGACGATAGGCTGGTCGACTTTTGACGTATTAGTCTACAGTCTACTTGGTTAAATACATAATACAGCTATTTCAAACAACCCAACTTACTATTGACGGCAGTACGCATGCACATTGCAAGCGAAACGGCGAAGCGTATTTCGCCCAGGGATGTGGCGAAAACCTTTAAATATTCTGGAAGCATTTGGCGTGTACAAATTGATTGCTCTCAGTTTGTACATGGCAATGCTTCCAGAGTAAATGTTTTCGCCACATCGCTGGGCGAAATTCTCTCCGCTTCGCTTCGCCAGTTCGCTCGCAGTGTGCACGACGCGTCCTTCATGCATACAATGGTCTTTCAGCAACAATAATGTCGATGACAGCAAGTTAGCGGCGCCGAGGGGGACTTTCGCATCTTGGAGTGCTGCATTCTGGAATATTTCCCGAAGTAGCTCGCCACACGTATGGGCGGACTACTTGGAACAGACAGAGGTACATGTAACACGAATGGTGACGTCATCACCAAACCGAACGATGTCGCGTCTAGTCCGAACACTGCCACCTGTTGCTCATTTGCAACAGGTGGCAGCGCGCACATCGACCTGTTTGAGCATCTGATCAGTTGCTGCTGTTTGCAGCCAGTTGCCCACCGTTGCCGGAAACGCCATTGCCGGTAGTTGCTTCCAGTCACAAGGTCGATGTGCGCTATGCTTTAGCATGATACATAGGCTGTTCCATTCACACCAAAACAAAACGCTATTCAAATACATGTAGGCCTACACTGTAAATAATTTGAACAAGACGGACGATAAAGTCCGGCAATAGGGGGGTTTCGAAATCAAACGATAAACGCAAACGTTAACGACAACTTTACTTTTGTACCGAAAATGCAATGCAAAATCTGGTTAATGTGTAGTATGAAAAATAACGTTGTCGTAAAGTTTTGGTTTATCGTTTGATTTCGAAACCTCTCCAATATCTAACTTTGACCCAATGGAATGCGGACGTTAGGAAATTGATAGTTGGATTTTCCACGGACCTTTAATCACACGCGGCTATTGAATAATCAGTGGACAGCGCGAACAATCGGGGAACGACCACAAATGATCGACAAGCATGATTAAAAACCGCAAAGCTCTGCAACATTACATGACTTCCGCATTCCATTGGGTCGAAGTTAGAGGTTTCCAGACTTTAGACATGGTAGAGTAATAACCTATCGATTACATGTACCTTCCTTTCGTATATCCGGGCTCCTCGGAATTCAAACGCCTCCGTTTTCTCCATGCACGTTCCTTTCTTTTGGCTCATTTGACAAACCAAGGCCTTATCTACTGGTACTACAGCAAAGGTCGTACATTTCAGCTGACAACAAAGTGTAGCACAGACCAAAACCGAATCAACGTCTTGCTGCTTTATAGCTGATCCTGGCAACATGCCCCAATCCCGCACTATCGTCCGAAAATACTCACGGACAAGACTTCTAACTATTGTCATCATACCGATTATTCATCTCTTGGTTTGTTATTTGTAGCCTACATTTTTTTATGTCCAGAACGTCGGCATGGTCTCCCACTTATCTTTCAAACAGATAATTTAAAGTCACGAAAAACCTGATTTTAAAGTCACGAAAACATGGACCTATCAAAATATCGAAGAATTCCGATAGCATTTTTCAAGGAATGATCAACGCGTCTATTAGGTCTTCGTCATTTCTGAATGATTGCGGCAGGGTGAACCAGACAGTAACTGACCCCCACATTGTAGCTGACTGGATGTTTGTACTTGCATAATATCTTAATTTTGCCCTGGTTTTTGCTCTTCCCGTTGGGAAAGCTTGGGTAGTTAAGTAGGGCCTAGATGCAAGTAAAAAGTCCGCTGCTGGTCAGCTATTATGTCATGTGGGGGTCAGCTATACTATCCGGTTCACCCCACTGTATGCTTGATTGTAACGTCTGCATGTCACTTAGTATTATAATGTACGTTCATCCGGCGTCATCTAGAATTTCGATAAAGTTGTCTGGACATAGGTTACATTCGAAATTCCTCCGCGTAGGTTTCATTCGTGACCACATTATAACGATGTGTTCATGATACGCCTTGTGAACGAACAACACCTTTGCGGCGGGATGAAATGCGCGAAAAAAAACTTACGCGCTTCTCCATGCGAATTGGGAGTTGGCTCTCTGCAGTGGACAATTCCCTCACGGCTTGTGCGTTTATCAGTAACAGTGAGACGAACGGCTGCCCTGAGCTCCCAATGGACAGACTATACCGATATGCTTCGGCGGGGAGTTGCGCCTTCGCAGTTGATGTGAATGATACGCCTGTCTCACGTCGACTGAATTTTTTAGGAACACAGGGAATGAATACATGATGAACAATAGGCTTCATTCGAAAATTTCCACAATAATGGTGAATTGATATACATGTATAACCGACAATTTGTCGCTGATGACACAAAAATCAATAGGAAGGTGATTGACAACAGTAAAGATCATACAGAATTATGAATGCGATATAGTTTTTGATACGGTGTTTATCAGTGTACATAAAAAATGTCATCTTGTTTTCCCAGTGAAATACGGTGTTTATCAGTGTACATAAAAAATGTCATCTTGTTTTCCCAGTGAAATACATGTACATGTAGGTACATGTACTGTACTTGTGAGGTGTGAATTGCTGGAGTTTTTTTCATACACCAGTAAATTTTCATATAGATCACAGATCAGTTTCGCATGTAGCCCAACACCTGGCAGATAGGCCACATATACGGTAGGCTCTGCCGTTCACACATAATCCATACCCTACAGATATAGGTGTGGTAGTGCATTTGATGCGGTGTGGACCCACCGGCAAATGGGGATGTCCCAAATTGAAGGCCTGCCAAATGAAAAAAATACGCCAATCAGAGCCAGTGTAGGCAGTTTGCACGTATCTCCCCCATCTGGTTAGGATCAATTTAATGTCCACACAGTAAGTCATTTATGAGGGTCATGTCATTTTCTGTACCGACCAACTGGGGACACACACCCACAGACTCGTGGATTTACATTATTATAGTGTGTACTTCATGCGTGACCCCTTAGGCCGTGTGTGCGCGTGAGCGTGCGTGTGTAGGCCGTGTGTGCGTGAGCGTGTGTGTGTAGGCCGTGTGTGTGTGTGTGTAGGCCGTATGTGCGTGAGCGTGCGTGTGTTTGTGGGGGAGGGTGCAATCTGTTAATGAAGCTTTCCGATTGGCTGTTTACGACGGTGTGAATAAGATCTGGTTTGGCGTTATTTGCACCGTGACGGTACGAATAGCCAGTGCGTTTATGAAAACGTTAGAAGTGTCGGTCCTTCCAAACATGATCACCTCACGTCAGTGACATCCAATCCAGGTTCGTAGTTACGTTTCGTCAATACCCACAGGTAGGCCTATTGGCCAACAGAATAAAACCGAGTCAGAGCATCCGGGGATTTAGAGATAAGTTTCATGGCCAGGGACACAAGACATTTTTTTAAACGTGAATCGAGGCTTCCGATGAACGACTGAAGGCTGATCGCCCTCCCCATTCTCCCGATCACCAAAGGTACTGTCTATGGCAAGCGGATTGTCCAGTTATTCAAAAAACCTATATTTTTGCAACAAAACCCAGTTTTATGCTCATAAAACTTAGTTTTTTGTGGATAAAATATTGGTTTTTTGACCAAAACTAATATTTTCTTCCAAAAAACCAAGCTTTTGTCATAAAACCTATATTTTTACAATAAAACCTGTTTTTTGGCAAAAAATCAAGTTTTTTACGATAAAATATATGTTTTTCAATCATCAGTATAAAACTTAGCTTTTTGTCTAAAAATGTTAATTTTCTTCTACAAAAGTTGGTTTTATGACAAAAACTACGTTTTTTGGGAGAAAATATTAGTTTTTGTCAAAAAACCTATATTTTATTCACGAAAAACAAAGTTTTATGTGCATAAAACAAAGTTTTATTGCAAAAATATAGGTTTTTTGAATAACTGGACAATCCGCTTGCCATAACTGTCCGATACGTTTCTTTTTGGCCACAACGAACATTCGATAATCGAAACATCATTGTGCACCGGCGATCGGGGTCGGTGACCTACAAACTGATGCCAAATGTGACCGCTGTAGCAATACAGCACACGACCGATCCCGAAAAAAAAAACGGAATGTCTTGTGTCCACCGGCATCATACATCGTCGATTTAGTGCGAGCGCACCAGAGTTTGAGTATACCATGAACACGTATTATGAGGTGCCATATTCCTTCGGAGTTAGGTTGGAGAGCACGGCGTAACTCTTTTGAAGTCGCTCTGAAAAAATGGAGAAGTAGTATAGTGTGCAATATAGACGTAAGGAAATTTTCGTCAATAGAGAGTTTTCGCAAAGCCCCCGAAATGCGGACGCTAACGCCTATTCGCTGTTCGCTGCTCTCTGCTAAATGGGATTGGCGTTCGCGTTGGCGTTTTGGGGGCTTTGCGAAAACTCTATTGTTTAATAGTTTACAACGACGACCACAACACTACAGGGTGGGCCACAGAAAGTGTCCCTCGAACAATAGGCAAACAATAGAAGTGCTATTGTTCGAGGTACACTTTCTGTGGCCCACCCTGTAGAACAGCAGCATCCCACCAACTGCATTTTAATGAAGTCCTGAGATTAGATATCACATATTGTGTACATGTACAGTACATACATGTAAAGGGTCCTTTTCACAAAGGAAAATCGGGGGCTAAATCCAAGACTTGGTGAGACCACGAGGCTCCACTCTTCATTGGATGGATCGCATAACTACATGCATACATGTAGATGAGTTTCATTAGCAGCCATCTTTCCAAAACTAGGTCACCGCCAGGGGAATTCTCTTCCAGAGTGACAGATGATTGGTTCTCTCATCCCCCAGTGCGGGAAATCCCCATGACGATGACCTAATTTTGACAATACGGCTGCTAGCGAAACTCAGCTATACGGAATTTGGACACATTATTACTTACAATGTGGCACGTTCTCTCCAAACACCTCGACCTCACACAAAGAAAGCGCTGTCTTCCTGTCGTTTTTGCGGATGACAATATACTGACCGATCAAAGGTCTGTAGCATGAGAATGACTTGGTTTCGCCCTTCTTCAGGACAGATACACAGGAGTAACATCGGTTATTTCGATCGATTTTGAAAGCAGCAGTGTTTGGCAGTTTGTTAGCAACAGCCACTTCGAAGTTGACCAGTTGCTGATCTGAAGGTAAATAAACTTGATCAGATGTGATAGGAATAGCAGCTACATGTAGGCCTAAATATCTATTTGTTCACATTTTTTTTGAGCGAAATCTGAGAAAAGCACCAGCGAGTAACACGACGCCAAATGAAAGCTATGCTGTTCAAACGTTTCTTCGCAGAAAATAGGGAGGTTTAGAAATCAAACGATAAACGTAAACATTACGACAACGTTATTTTCATACTACCAAAAATAGATAGTATCTATTTTTGATGCTACACATTAACCAGATTTTATCATAATGATTGCATTTTCGGTACAAACGTTGTCGTCAACGTTTACGTTCATCGTTTGATTTCTAAACCTCCCTAATATACGACGATTTAGTGAACTTACAATTGACGATTGTCACTGACTTCACTTTATATTTGCTACCAAGGTCGACAGCCCACCAGTGCTTGTGCATGGACGTCTGCCTTGTAGCAGAGCATGACTTGCTCTCGAACTTGGTACTTTTGTTTCCGTCGACTGCACGGCCTGCGACAGCGCCTTTAGCGGTGGAACTCTGGTAAGCTTTCTTGTTTCTGGCTAAGTTGGTTAGAGATGTGACCTTTGGGGCGTTCTCCTCTGAAAAAAACGTGCGTGGCTTGCAGTGCACCGAAACTATTACTTTCTTTCCTTCCTCCTAATAAAAGGTGGGCCATGATATTTGATATTTAAATGTGACCATGATATTTGAGCAGCAGTCGTGAGCAACGTCCTCATGCATAACGCATAGTAATTTTTATTTAAATGTGATCATGATATTTGAGCAGCAGTCTTGAACAACGTCCTCATGCATAATACCATAAAACTGCAAGTATGGGTTGGCATTATTGGGTGAGATTATGGTACATGTACGTCGGTAAGGTGTACCTTTTGCGAAAAGACACTTTCGGGCCCCTGGGCGGCGTTCGGAAAAAAATAAAGAAAAACATATTTTTCTTAGTTTTGGGGTTAAAGGAATCGGCGGGCGCAAGAAAATGTAAAAAATAAAAATTTTATTTTTTCCAAATTTGGGGCATTCCCAGTTCGGCGGGTTCGCGAAGGAATAAAAGAAGTCTGACCTAATGAGCGGGCATTATGATGATACGCCAAGTCGTTACTCACGCCATTTTAACTTCCCGCTGTACACCTCTACTTCGCAAAGCGTCAATGCAGTGGTTTTGTCTCGTTTCCTCACGATAACGTATCGACCTGTTATCGTGTCTTTACAACGGAAGAATCGACCTTCCCCGGCTTTCAACGGGTCATTTCGTGAAAAGCAGGTGTTGCTCTCCTGAGGTTTAACATCACCGTTCTTCGGGTCAGCGTCGCTGACTAGAATGTCGAACTTTTTAAGACGCTCGGCTGAAAATTTACAGTAGAGTTATAATTTATACGAAATAGGCCTACCGAAATCTCATGTAGGGAAGACCGATGTTGGAAGATCTCTTTACACAACTATATACAAGAGGTCTGGTGCTAGCTACCACCATGACCACTGTGGTTTCAAAAGTGGATAAAATGATGGTACCAGCAGCATAGCAGGGCCGACCGCACAGAACGTCCGATAGTGCTACAGGCGCCTATCGGCAGTTAGTTTTAACGCATTTTCCTACTGAACTAAACAGCCGACAGGCACCGAAAGCACTATCGGACTTTCTGTGCGGTCGGCCCTGGTCTACATGCAAAACGTTAGGCCTATACCCTTGGTATACCAGTCAATCGTACGGCTGACGCACTTGTTTTATGTGAACTATTTGTTTTCCCACTGTGTAGTCTTGGAGAGCAAACCTACCGCAGCAATCCCCTCTGTTGAGTATATACACCACAGAGACTTTCCGTGGCTGCCCAAGGTCAACCCTCCACCAATGGTGTTCTTTGTCCGTATCGGGGGCATTCTTGGTTAGAGTGCAAGACCCATTCGCAAATTTGGAATCTCTGCAAGTGAGTCGGTTAATTTTAATACTGACGACCGAAGGAAGGACCTTGCACATCACTGATTGCTCGGAGGTAGCGGAGCAGAGAAACGCAATAAAACGCTGAAGTGGAGGCAGAGAGGATACACCGCAGCGGTGGGTTGTTCTGTCCCCACGGAAAATCGCTTTCGCCTCCTATAAGGTTTTCAATTGGTGCTTTGTCGAACATTTCGGAGAAAGGCATGACCTCGCGATTGTCAATGACTAAAGTTTCGTGAACTACATGTACTAAACTACTTTTTGTGTATCGCTTCACGTACCTCTTCCCATCGACTGCTTTCGAGGCAAAGCCACCATTCGCCGACGAACTTTGTTTGGCTTTCATATCTTGGGCGAGGTTCGGCCCTAGCTTGGCGTAGTCAGGGTGATGCTGCGTATCCATCGTTGCGTTCGCACCAGCTGTATGGATGGACAAAAAATCTTACAATTATTCTAACTTGTTACGAATACCTAGCGAACAAGAAGAAAAAAAATTCGACAAATCAAGAACAGTGCAGAACTTGATAAAACGCTACTCCTTAGTATTACAAAGCTTTCAGCATGCCCACTTAGGGCTGAGTAAAAACGAGAATACGGTGAAAAAATCAACGACATTCTTAGAGCTGAGGGAGATCCGCCCTGTAACCTCCTTTTATGCATCTTTGCTGGTAGCGCCGCTGGACAAACGGTTGTGGACGGATTATCTTGGTTTTTCTGTCATACTAATACATGTACACACAGAGTCAAGATTTGAAACAAATCCAAGGGACTATAATCCTTGGTCCAAAGACGCTCCTAGGACCATGTGACAATAAACCTGTGCAACATTACAACCTTTGATGCTATACGTCGAAAAGAGAGACCGTCCACATTTCGGTCTAGTTGTGAAAGCAAACCTCAGCCTAGCTCGGTTTTGAAGGAAACGCGAAGGCCAACATCTCACCCTCTTCCGCTGCTGTACTTGGATGGACTGTGGTGAGAGAAGTTCCATTGCTCACTCCAACGCCGTACACTTCCACCTCACAAAGAGTCAGGGCCGTCGAGTTGTCCTCTTTCCATATCACCACGTACCGGCCTTTGATTGGCTGCACACATTTCAGACTCAACGTCTCACCTTTCTTTACCTGTCGCTCTCTCGAGAAACATCGTTCTTTCCATTTCGATTTCATCTTTTTCAATTCCGGCTTGTGATTGGTGACTAGAATTTCGAACTGCTTCAGGCGGTCGTCTGCAACAAAGGGATTATTAGTTATTTTCAGAACAGATAGCTTTTCAACACATTTCGATTGTCTACTCTGCATCACTTGGTTCGTTCGTATCAGAAAAGATTAGTGAGTTTTCGCAAATCTGATGAAACACGAAGTACGAAATACGAATTGGACTTCATTTCAGTGACGTAATGTATTTCAGCAGATGATTGGTATCACAAATATCGCCTGCTGCAAGAGCGTCGTTTTTAGCGGATGACGTGAGACTGATAGAGTTACGGTGTATATCAAAATTTGGAATTTATCTTTCGTTTCCACTTTGTACATACGAAGTGGAAATTTAATAATTCAAGATGCACCATGACTCTTTCGGTCTTACATGATATGCTATAAGACACACTGGCAGCAGGGCATTTGTGGTACCAACCAGAAATGCATCAGGTCCTGGAAATGAAGTTGAATTTCGTATTTCGTACTTCGTTTTTCGTCAGATTTGCGAAATCTCACTATTGGCTCTACATGTACGACAATCAAGGAAGACACTCACCACAACAGTCACCTCGGTTCGTCAGAACAACTCTTTGGACCAAATGTGGAGCTCCCAGGTCGACGGCCCACCAATGATGATATTGGGTAACACCTTTCGTTCTTGTGCACGAGTGCTGCTTAAAGTCGGTGTTCTTGTTTCCGTCTACCGCCCTTTCGGCGACGCCTCCCGAGGCAGTTGATGACTGCATAGCTTTTTTATTCAGTGCAAAGTTCACAGGTGTCTTCGGGCCACCTTATGTGAAAAAAATTTGTACGTGAGTGTAAAAAATGTGACTGAGCGTCTTCGTTCGGGTAATCAAATTTTTCAACAGAACAACACTGAAAAACTCTTCGTCAAAATGACGAACTCAGGTTCGTTTTCCATTTATCACCAAACTGAGTGCATGTATCTAATTCGTCGAAATGACAAATCTACGGTTCGTCATTTTGACGAACCCTTATTGTCTCGCAAACAATCTCCAACAAGATTCGTCCAAATGACGAACCGTGGATTGTCATTTCGCATCTGGTGCTCACCAGTCTATCTGGCCTAACGGCCATCTAGCCTGGTTCGAATCCATCACATTTCCCGTTTCTGAGGGGGTGAGAGCCTCAGCCAATCATCGGGGCGCGAAGGAAAATCGACGCGCCAATCAAAATCCGTGTTACAAATTCGAGCGTGAAGAGCAAAGAAAGTGTCCAACGGTGATTTGTTTCGCAAGTTCTGATTGGCTCGGAGGCGGGGTCAAGTAGGGGTTAGGTTCATTAATAATGTATGTATTAACGGAAAAGATGACACGATTCGGACAAGGCTAAAGACGGAGTTCATACGGAGTCGATAGCCTTGTTTGGACAAGATGTCATTTCGATGAATTAGACAGTCACTCAGTTTGATAAATGGAAAACGAACCTAAGTTCGTCATTTTGACGAAGCAGAGTTTTTCAGTAGGACAACTCATCGGGAAATCTTTAAATAAAGGAGGAAATGTCTATTATGGTGCAAGAGAGTATATTCCTCTTCTCTAGGTCTACATGTACATGTATTTCCATCTTTATCGTTGTTCTTATACTGCAAGCTCAGTATCTGATTCACGATTCCCTTATGCTAGAACTAACCTGTGTTCGCCGTAGTTGGCGATATGTCTCCAACTTGTTTACACGTCCGGTCTTGGCGAGCAAATCCCTTCGGACACTTTGCTAGGCATTCTAACTTAACAAGTTCGTCTCCCTTTTTGCAAGAGATCTCTGTAAAGACGATAAACACCGCTGATAGAAAATTGGTGATAACAGCAATCAAATTAACAGCGTGAAAATTATTCTGATCGGTGTGTTCCTAAAGTACGGTGGCCGGGATAGGATAGCAATGAAGTCGAAATCGAATATACATGTATGTGACCATCTATGGGAAACCCCTGCCAAAGTCGCTGGGGAGTGGCCTAGGCCTTGACCATACCTGATCTTTATTGTACCATCGATAAGGCTTTATTTGCCACCAACACACTGGCGTTTTTTTATTGTGATGACACTCTCCACGTAACCTATTAACCATGTGGTGTTCAGCGACTTTGACCGGGTTTTCCCATGGACAGTCACATATAGATCGTGGACGTAAATAAAACAAGAGGCCCATGGGCCTGGCGCTCAGCTGACAGTTGACTTGAGGTGTAGTTCAACTGGTCTTTAAGTAGGTCAGTAGGTCAGTAGGTTTCCCTTCGGACACTTTGCTAGGCATTCTAACTTAACAAGTTCGTCTCCCTTTTTGCAAGAGATCTCTGTAAAGACGATAAACACCGCTGATACGAAATTGGTGATAACAGCATTCAAATTAACGGCGTAAAAATTATTCTAATCGGCCTGTTCCTAAAGTACGGTTGCTGGTATAGGATAGAAACGAAGTCGAAATAGAAAATATATAGATACGTAAAAAATTTAAAAAAATAGAACAGACGGCAGTTATGCAGAACCTACCTGGTGTGTAAAGGCAAACTTTCCCTTTTTGTTTTGTTCCCTTTGGGCATCTGTAGTCAACTGAAAAGAAACTCGATTATAATTTGTATTGCGTCGTGTCGAAGACATCCAGCAGTACAGCCAGCAGTGAGTATTTAAAGGACCACTGTATTGCATCTTTCTGTCGACAGCCGGCGCCACCGGCACCATGCTCCAATACTGTAGTTAAGCCTTTCGCCCCAGTGTTGGAGAATGTATGATTACAGTCTCGGTCACCCAGCCGCTGGGGATCAATCAAGTTTGTGTAGCAGTACTGCGGAACGAAACGGCTGGCTGCGCGAGACTAGTTGCATGCGGTAGTTTACCAAGTCGTTAATAGAGGTCCCCCCTTAACGCAACCTCGTTCCCAGGGGTATAGTTCGCTTTCTGACAATATGGCGGTCGCGTCACTAACCCCTGGCATCAGCTTTGGATTTAACGCACGTGTGGATTAGCAACCGAAGCTGATTCCAGGGGTTAGTGAGCGAGTGGTCCGAGGTTGTCTGAGCGAACTATACCCCTGGGGACGAGGTTGCCCTTAACGCGGGTAGGTGTAACGCAGGATTGGGAAGCAATACTGTGGTCCTTTAAGTACATGTAGATACGGTATCTTAAATTCCCTAAAGCCAGCAGCACAACAGGCGATATCGCAAGCGATCGAATCGCCACCGATCTTCTCGCCAGCCACCGCAGACTAGGCGACATTGGTATTTTGGTACCGTATTTGAAAATCGGCGAGCAGATTCCTCGCATGCTGTCCAGCGCACACCTGGCATCAACAGCCGATTTTTCTCGGTGGCAAGAAGCAGATATCGCCCGCTGTGCTGCTGGCTTAAGAATGTAGCTGACACTCACGGTTTGTGGTCCGCAGACAAAGCTTTCCTTTCCTGTAGAATTTCTTTGGACATCGGTATCGACACCTGCCATTGTATTCCTCAAACCCTTCTGGGCATTTCATATCTGAAACGGAAGAAGAACATTTCCAGGTATACCGTATAGATCGATCGTTCCAGTTGCTGTGGTAATACTAGTGTCCCACTGGCGACCTTTTCCCACGACAAGGGGCGAATCTGAAGTCTGCGACATTCCCTCGACAAGCTGCGATATTTAGCATTAATGTGTTTCGCATAGGATCATAGAGCCAGAGAATCACTGCGAACATAGACGACAGTCTACGAAGAGCTACGATTTTTTTCATTCGTCCCTTGTCGCAGGCCAAAATTCGTCAGTGGGACGCTAGTATTATGCAAGAAAACCTTCGGTCACCATTAGTAATGCGGGCATTAGGTCACCACTCTCATTGGTGCAGCATTCGAACATTCAAAATGGACCACCCTACCTTGCTTTTCGACGACACACCGTTGGCCAACATTCTTCGAGGGTTTAGGACACTTTTGCCCAGATAGCGTTTTCGTCATGAGACAGACCTTTCCCGATCTCGTGAAACCGTCGGGACATTTCTTCAGACAGGCACGGTGCACCCTCTCATATCCCGTATCACATCTCAGTTCTGAAAAGAGCAATTTGAGATGTCAATAGGTTGTTTGTATGATTTTAATACAAAGGTGGGCAATGGATCCATATCGCGTGGCGCTTTGATAACCATGATGGTGTTTGTCTTATGAGCTATATTATGATCAGGGCCATTGATATTCATGAAGCCTTCGCGACTTTACGTGCACGCAACTCTACTGAAGGCACAGTGAACAATAGTGCATGTGTAGCCAAATAATAGACTTGTGCGGACACAAAGTTGCGAAAGCTAGTGAATATGGCCCCTCTGGTTAGCTAAAACTGTTCGGTGGATATTATTACGCTGTATTATGATCAGCAGTCAAAAAATGGCTTTTTACATGATGAGACATATGTCATACTACCAACTATGCAATGCACAGGTGTCCGGAAAAAAACATTCGAAGGAAGGCTTCGCTATCAGTTTACTCCCTTGACTTACGAGGCTTTTTGAGAACACAGCGGTCAGCCACCTTCAGAGTATTCGATGGGCACTTCGTCACTGAAAATCAAATTATGATGCATTTTAAGGTTGTAAGAACGAACGAACATGACGGCCGTGAAAACAAAGTTTCCACTTGCTTCGGTATTCACGGAGACGTTACTTGTCGTCTCGAGAGTTGTTGAAGCAGAACGATGTCAGTGGAGACCACAGTTGTGGGTGAACCGAATGGCCAAAGCATATCTAAGCAAAAGTGGTTTCCTTTGACATCCTATTCTTTCTTGCTTGTAAAAGTAAAGTTGTCTCCGAATTTCGCAAATTTTCGACCCCAGCCGGAGTCTTCCTCGGACACTTTCTAGTAGAAATTCCAGGGATCTCTACTAGAAAGTGCCTGAGGAAGACCCCGGTTGGGGTCGGTTACTATCATTTTGTGTGTCGTTTGTTGTGCTCTGTGTTGGATATCTATTCTTTCTTGCTGTTACTATACAACAGATCAAGATGTGGGGTGACGTTGCCGCTGTAGAAAAGGCTCCTGAGAACAGGCTGATGAGAGAAACCGTTGTACTGGGCATCAAAATGCGGCCACAAGGGGCAAGTCGTTCAGGCATACATGTACCAAAATTAAGCAATGCACAGTCCTTTTCACGCTGCGGGGAGCCTTTTTTTCGCAAGCGAGTGCCACTTATCTCTGCACGGTAATGAATGAAAATGCAACTTCCCATAAATTTAAAATAACATCTAAAGACTTCTAAATCTCTCCAGTAGCTGGCTGATGGAACTCACATTCGTCAATTGGGCGGCCGTAGCAGGAACTATTGCTGGCTACAAATCCAGCAGGACAGATCACTTCACACGTGTCCCCTTTCTTTTTTGTGCCTATCGCACATACGGGGGCTGAAATGTGAAATTGAAACGGTTTGCTTCAACTCATGTGACATGGGAGTTACGTGTGCGTACGACATGAGTTCAGGAAACGATTTTAGAAGAGAAAAGACTGAATTTGGAAAAGGACTTAATAAAAGATGGACATAAAAGTTCGTAGTTTTTCTATACATATTCGTAAATGTCCACAGCAGAATAACCAAAACCTTTGTGCTCGATGTTGTTAAGTCTGCGATTTAACGGAGGTTTAGAAATCAAACGATAAACGTAAACGTTAACGACAACGTTATTTTTGTACGGAAATGCAATATAAAATCTGGTTAATAATGTGTAGTATGAAAAATAACGTTGTCGTAAAGTTTACGTTTATCGTTTGATTTCTAAACCTCCCCATTTTCGCAACTTACACGGACAACATCTCTAAATAGTAGGCCTACTAGTTGGGTCTACTCTTAGCCCCAAAATAATATGCAAGAAGAATGACCAGCATGATGCCCTGAGAATGGCAAAAGTTGCTAAAATGATAGAACAGCCATGCTGCAGTAATGAATGGGTGATGAATAGATGGGAAAGAGTTAGACTGTGAAGTGTGAAATGATCCCTTATCCCAATCCTGACATAGAAAAATAAGCTACATACCTTTGTCTCTTTCAGTCATGATGTCTTGAAAAGCTTATCGAAATCCATCAGCAGCAGCCATTAAGCAGCTATTAAGTTCAGCTTTAAGTTTTAGTGCAATGTACAATGCTCTACGCCATCAGCTTTACTTACCAACCAACACCATATTCGAATACATACCGAGGGGGGAGAATACTTCGGAGAGTCCACGGCATATTTGGGAGAGACCCCCAAAATTTTTAGAGTGCCTGCGTCCGGTGCGCTAAAAATGTTGGGGTCTACGGCTAAAGGAACGACGCAAACAACGAATTCATGGCGGTTGAATTATTACTAACCGGCTGTAGTTGTTACACACATTCACCAGAACAAGAATGCCCGATATTTTATAGTGTTAATCTTTTGTACCTTTATGGGATGCAGCCGTTGGGCTGGTCGTATTCGATACCTTCTTAGCCGGAACAGTCCCCTTCGTCTGGTTAAGGGATTCGTTTTTCGGAACGGTTCCTTCCGCCTGCATTGCATTTGATGCTACCGCAGCTGCTTTTTTCTCGGTCATTGTTTTTGCCAGTTGGCCGCCGAAATCTATCGTAGAAGAAGCCACCGGAAATAGATCGCTTTCCTGGGGTAGGAAACCAAACGGGTTGAAGTGTGGGGCGGATTTGTCGGTCGCGTTCTCTGTCTTGTTTTTGGGAACGAGTCCTTTAGCCAAACTGGCAGACACTGGAAGGTTAGATTCGACTTTCCCCACAGGACCTGCATTGTCGGTTTCGTTCTTTGGAACAGGTCCTTCAGTTCTGCTGGCATGTGATGGGAGTTTACTTTCAACTTTCCTTGGGCTGTGTCCATTGGCTGACATACCCTTTGGCACGGGTTCTTCAGCATGAGTTCCCTGAACAGGGTCAGGGCTTTTGACACCCTTAACATGACCCCCTGCAGCAGTCGCATTTTTTGGAACGAGTCCTTTCGTGTTTGTTCCCATTTCTGAAATGGATTCATTGCCCTTAACATGACTTGCGGTCCCGTTCTTTGGAACGAAATGTCCAGCTGGGCGAGCCTGCGTTGGATCTTTAAAGGGTACACCCTTCTTCTTCTTCGACCCTGCAGTCTTATTCTTTGGAACGAAATGTCCAACCGGGCGAGCCTGTGTTGGATCTTTAAAGGGTACACTCTTCTTCTTCGACCCCGCAGTCTTGTTCTTTGGAACGAAATGTCCAGCCGGGCGAGATTGCGTTGGATCTTTAAATGGTACACCTTTCTTCTTCGACCCCGCAGTCTTGTTCTTTAGAACGAAATGTCCAGCCGGACGTGCCAGCGTTGGATTTTTAAATTTGACGCCATTCCTCAAACCTTTCTCTAGCGTTGATTTCATCTCATGGTGTATGGCCTTCTGCAGTCCTTTGTTTGCCTTATCGTCTGCCTTTTCGGCCAGAAGTGAAGCCAACTTGACCTCTTCCTTTTCAATCGTTTTGAAAATTGGGTTACTCATGAATTCTTTCACTTCCTTTCTTACAACTCCTTTTTTCCTTGTCCCGTTCTTCCCGATACCAGTCGTGTCGTTCAGTGTCAATGTAGGATTTTCAATTTTCATCGGCGGCGCTGTCGAATTGACCTTCTTGACATCCAACCAGCAGTACGTCTTAATCCGAACGAAAGGCAACTTACATCCCTTGATGCAACCACCATCAATCTTGTCGAAATTTTTCGGGCAGGTGTGGGCTGAGAAGGAACAAGAATTGATTCAGATGTCAGAATGGCGTGTGCCTATTGGTCATTCGTGGTCCTGATAGCAAGAAGCTTGCTTACGAAGCTTCTGCAGGATTTGTGAGGGCGTAAATTGCCTGATACCTATCATTTCACTGTGCATTATCAAAGGGGATGGAAGAAGCAATAGGTAAACGTACGGATCCCAAATCCCACGGAGGCCTTGTATTGCTTCCCTAGGGATTTCATTGACGATCCGCCTAAGCTAGGAATCCACCATTGATTTTCAAGCTGATTTTGCGTTGCAACTTGCTTTGCAACTGGGTTACGTTGCAACTGGGCAGTCGATCACCGCAGTGGAATCGATAGATTTGATTTCCACCAATGGCGAAGATGTGGTCAATTCCAGTCGGCAATCGGTCAGCGACCGGTATCTGTTCCTTGCGATCGTATTCAATCGCAGGTAGCAGGTTGCAAAGCAAGTCGCAACGCAGAAAATCAGCAGTGGATTTCTAGCTTTACTCTCTAACTCAAGCGAGGCCAGCGGTACAAAACGCTATCAGATCTATTCAAGATAGCTGTAGATAGGCCTACCTATTTTTTCCAAAAATCGAAAATTTTTACAAAGAACGAGGTATCGTTTTACAGATCACTTTGGACTTAGCATTACAAACAGTACACTAACGATACATGTACCTGGCATCTTGAGGTGACATTGGTTATCAACCTTAAACGTCCACGACGGACAACCTGCAACAGATGAGTGAGGGAGAAATTATTTGAATCGATACTTCTGGGATTAAAAGACTTGATGATGGACAATGATAGAAAATCAAGAAAATTTCTTGGCACCTGTTGCAAGTGGCAAGGTCAAACAGCTATTTTCCCTCTGAGTGTAGCCCTTTGGACACTGTACTACACACTTGGTGCCATTCCTCTTATAATATCGGGAACATCGTATATCTGAAAGGAGAAACCACCATCGATCAAATACATGTACATGTACATCATCAGCAAAATATCTTGATGCAAGAGAGTACGTTATTTTGCACGTACAGTACATGTACTGTACGTTGACATGCAGGAAGTGTGTGACAGCGATGGGTAGCACCCGCGAGTTCGGGAAGTTAAAGGAGGCCAGGGGAATCTAAAGATGTTTCTTTAAGTTCACTTTAATATAGAGAGGTTCTTCACTGACGTCACAACGGTCACGTGACTGCAAAGAATCGGCCATGTTGGCCGGCGACGACGTCAAAACTGTCACGTCATGGTATTTTGACGCCACGATCTGTGTGTGGACGCTGTGTTCATGCCGTGACGTCGCTTGACATTTTAACGGCCAATATGGCGGCATTGTGTCGTCATGGAAATGTGACGTCACGCGAAGAACCTCTATACCGGTATCATAGGTTTAGCCGGTGGCGTTTGTAAGAAATTCTAAAATACCTTGGTATCTCGTACGTCATGTTTCAAATGGATAATGCATTAGCCTCATTCTGAATGCAGCGGGTCTGGGTGACACAACCAAGACCCGCTCAGTGTAATGGCAACCTCGTCCCCAGGGGTATAGTTCGCTCAGACAACCTCGGACCACTCGCTCACTAACCCCTGGAATCAGCTTCGGTTGCTAATCCAGGAATCTTGGACTAAGTATAGGTGGCAGCACGAGTCAAAATAGTCAATTTGAAATACTAACCAGTGCTTTTTAAAATTCTTTTTACAAATAATCATCAAACCTGGATATAGATAACCTTCTGGTTTGATCCAAAATATTTTGAAAATTTCTTTGGGTATATTCTTGGATATACATGTATTTGACAGTTTGCCGTCAACCAATCACGTGCGTTAAATCCAAAGCTGATGCCAGGGGTTAGTGACGCGACCGCCATATTGTCAGAAAGCGAACGACCCCTGGGAACGAGGTTGGTGTAATGGCGTGCGTCCAACATTTCTCGCTTCGAGCATTCAGCGAGGTAATGCAGCGAATGTCGGCCAGGTGGATACTCAGTGACCTATACCAACGAGGTTTTGTACCATTAGGTACATTTCCTGCGGATAATCCGTTGAAGAAAGCGCCCTGCGACCTCATTTCGACTCCTGCAGCTTGCTGCTAGCGCTGCACACAGATGTACACGATGTAGGCACGATGTACAGGTTTGTACACACAGTGCGTGATTCACTGATGTCGCGTCATCGACGGAGCGTCCTCCCTGATATCTTAGGCCTATTTATTGCAATCAAACTGCACTGAACCTATGTATACTATGTTTAGTTTGAGGTATNTACTTCGAATGTAACAGGAACTTCCCGAGTGTATCTCGCATGCCGCAGGAATGGTCCCCGACAGGCTGCTGAATCTAAAATTTTCATGAGTCTGAGCTCAACTGGCAGGGTATGGACCCTGGACCTTTCGATTGTCCTTCGAATGCGATCAGAATGTTTCAAATGCTGTTGGAAGGCTGTCGGACTATTTAGAATGCAGTAAGAATGCAGATAGAATACACTTCAAATGCCGTTCGATATTTCTCCACTTGGAACGCACCTCGATAGTTTTGAACATGCTCAAAACATTCCGACAGACCACAGGAATGGGCCGGCACATTACGAACGCAGTCGGAACCCGGTCAGAATTTTTAGAATGCACTTCGATTGTCCAGGAATGAACTACGAATTGTCATTCCGACGGCATTCCTGCTCATTCCGCCTCTAGTGTGACGGGGGTATAAAACTCGTCCAAACCCTCGGCGAAGCGCCTCGGGTTTGGACTGCGTTTTAGCTCCACCCGAGAGTGTTTGGGATACTCAACAGAGGTCCGACGCCGAGGGTTCAATTCCTTAAATGAAGACATGGTTTTTACCTTTGATTTTAATGTAGCATTTAGTTTTCAACAGATGCGATCCTGATGGACAAGCTGCTGCTGCAAAGAAAACAAAAACGAGTTAAATTTTTTCCAGTAAAAATCCCATTTTTTTTGGTTAAAGCCTGCCGCACACGAGAGCTATCTGCTGAGCAAAAAGTCTCTCGAGACCGTTTGCTCAGCAGATAGCTCACTGTGTGCGCGTGATTTTCGGTGAGTTTTCTGCCTCGCGAGGCGTTGAGGCGAAGATCAAACATGTTTGATATTGTTCGCCTCGAGAGACGAAAAACTCACCGTGTGCGCGTTACTTGAGTGCTGAGGGCAGAAATTCCAGGTGGCCAATGAAATCGCTTCCTTTGTTCACATGACTTCAAGATGGCGGTCTCAACGGAATAGCAGACATCCACGAAACGGAATATTTTAATGTACGTTGAATTGGAAGTAAATTGTTAGTTGAAATAAAAGTCTTCTTTTTATTGTCCATCACATGTGTATGGCAACAGCAGAGTTTATTCACGACTCAGGTTCTCACTTAGGTTCAATACAAGGGTAGTAAAATTTATAATTCTTGGATATAAATTTTACTTCCCTATATCCAAGAATTATAAATTTTACTTCTTGTTTTGAACCTAAGTATGAACCTGAGTCTTCAGTGAATTCCGCTGTTACCATACATGTACGTACATCTATTAAAATTGATCGACGATATAAAATGATGAGTATCGTCCAACTACGTACATTTACATCCAATTCAACATACATACTAGTATTCCGTTTCATGCATGTCTGCTATTCCGTTGGGACCGCCATCTTGAAATCATGTGAACAAAGGAAGCGATTTCATTGGCCACCTGTAATTTCTGTCCTCAGCACGTAGCTCAAGTAGCGCGCACACGGTGAGTTTTTCGCCTCTCGAGGCGAGAAATATCAAACATGTTGAATATTCACCTCAAGACCTCGCGAGGCAGAAATCTCATCGAAAAATACGCGCACACAGCGAGCTATCTGCTGAGCAAACGGTCTCGAATAACGTTTTGCTCAGCAGTTAGCTCACGTGTGCGGCAGGCTTGGCACAATTACTGATCCTGACACTTCAAATAAGGATGTATCATCTACGTTTTCTTACCCTTCTTCCCACTTTTTGCGGGAACTTTAGTTGGCATCTGCATGGTACAGTTGGTACCATCGGCATCCCGATGGAACCCTGGCGGGCAGTCCTTTAAGCATACAGTATCTGACAGCCGATAACCAGTAGGACATTTAGCTGTAAAGATATGACCCTAATCAGGCGCAGTGGACAAAATTGATATCAACATCGACTTTTCGTGCGTAGTCGTAAGAACAGCAATATTTTGCTTCTTTGACTGTCATGCAAAAAGCTAGGAATCCACTGCTGATTTTCTGCGTTGCGACTTGCTTTGCAAATTATACACACCAGGTGGGTTGAAGATACAATGAGTACCGTTCTCCTTCCCGAATGGACAAGTTGAAACTGCAAAATAATTTGAGATGAAACCAATTGTTAGTAAAATCAGAAAAATGACAGGCAAGTTGAGATCACCAACTTATAATTTGAACGCATACATATACAGTACCATATTTGCGTATGATTTGTATGCGATATGTTTTGAATTCTCTAACCTCCACCGATACGGATACAATGCTGTAATAGGCATCGCTCAAGTTAGGAGTTTCCCAAAAATAAAATACATGTGTACATTTCATGGCATGCATACCTTTCTTTTTGGGTGCTGAGCAGCTTCCGAATTCCTCGGAAAAGCCTGTGGGACACTTCAGCTTGCACTCATCACCAACTTTCTTGTATCCAGTGGGACATTTCATTGCTATAAAGTAGATATGAAATGGCCAGGGCCATTGTGCTCACCTCTGTGACAGAGTATGAAGTGTGAGTAGCCTGGTGATACACTGAATGGTGAAGGATTAGTGCAGAAACATCGTAACATTTACTACCGATGAGATATGGCCAAAGTCAATTTTTCAAGATGGCCGCCTGGCAGCCATGTTGAAGTCCAATCGAACCGAAATTTGGCATATAAGTAGACGGTACCAAGACACATATTTAGGCACGGTTAAAGCATCCTAGCTCCCACTATTTATGAGGTGTGGGTCGAAGTCCATTTTTCAAGATGGCTCCCTGGCGGCCATATTTGACGTCGAATCTGACTGAAATTTACCATATATTTATATGGTACCTAGATACATATTTTGACAACGTTAAAACATCCTACCTACTCCTATTTATAAAATGTGGGTCAAAGTCCATTTTTCAAGATGGCTTCCTGGCGGCCATATTTGAAGTCCGATCGGGTTGAAATTTGGTGCATTCGTGCAGGGTGCCTAGATATATCTTCACACCAAATCACAACACTCTATGTCAAATAGCAATGAAATGTGCCACCAAACAGTGAATTTTGAACTTTGACCTCTGTGACCTTGAAAAGTAGGTCAAATCAAAAACCCGGGATTTATGTGATGAAGTCTCATCAGAGGAACCCACCATAAAAGTTTCGTGGTTCTAGCTAACAGCGTTCAGGAGATACGGCCGAAAGAAGGTTTTCACAAAGCGCCCCCTACAGGCCAGAGTGTACAAGCAGCAGCGCTAAGTTTCGGTCCAGAGATAGTTTTTACCATAGGGTACCTGTACACCAAATTTCAAGTTTGTAACCCAAGCGGTTTAGAAACGTGCCACACCTGTTAACGACGACGACGGACGACGACGACGACGGACGACGACGGACGACGGACGACACACCATGGGAGAAGCTCACCTCACAGAGGTGAGCTAAAAAGGAGAACAAAATAAACAGAAGATAGACCATGGCCGTACAGATCAAAACTAAACGGACGGAACGATTTTGTAGGCCAACAAGAGAAGGTGCTGGTCATAAAAGGATGGATTTAGGATTGAAACACGTCGAATTTAGTGTTCTTGCTTTTATCGCTGTTTACATCATTTTATACTTAACTCAAGGAAAGCGTCCCTGATGAAAAAAATATCGCTAGTGAGGAGGGAGGGGCCGGAGCAAAAATGGAGTGATATATTTGCAGGGCGGTAGAATCTGAATTATTTTCTTATTTTGTTCCTTTTTCTTGTCAAGCACAAGCAAAAACTGGCAATGGTAGATAAACATACCTTCACGTTGTACGATACACTGGTTTCCAGATTTCTGTGATCCGTCCGGACAAGTTCCACCTGTAGACAAGATGACTTATCTCATTTCGGTGTGTCCTGGACTGGACCGTATTTTAGAATTAATGCTCCTCAACGTAAAGGAGTTCCTCAAGGCTATTGTTCTCAACAGGATAACCATGATAACAATAGCCTTGAGGAACTCCTTTGCGTTGAGGAGCGTTCTAAAATACGGGCCTATAATGACAACTTGAAAGAAATTCCCGTTGTTCTGACTGATCTCGCGTCAGTGAAGCTAACTATTAAGGCCCGTTTCCACAGACGCGTTTCACGCTGCGTGATGCGTCAAATCTTTTGTTATTTTCCGCCGCTCTGCTTCCAANATAAACAATACAATGGCCTATTGATTATCCCAATGCCTGTGAAAACCGCTCCGCTCGGCGCAAGACGCGGCGGAATCCGCTATAGTGGAAACGGGCCTTTAAGGCTCGTTTCCACAGACGCGTTTCACGCTGCGTGATGCGTCAAATCTTTTGTTATTTTCCGCCGCTCTGCTTCCAAACAATGGGCAAAGCGTCAAAACGCTCACGCTACCGCTTCTGTGGAAACGGGCCTTCAGGGAGTTTTCGCAAAGCCCCCGAAGCGCCAACGCGAACGTCTATCCTTTTGTTCGGTGCTCTCTTCTTGGCATCGGACAATGGGTTTGGCGTTCGCCTTGGCGTTTCGGGGGCTTTGCGAAAACTCCCTATTTTAGTTCAGTGGCCCCGGACAGTGGCCTATGATATAAACTGTCCTTAACCCTTTAAGAACTAAGCGTTTTTCGACGAAAATACATTCCCTTTGTTCTTGGAGTCCCACAAACGAAATCGGCAGAAAAAACCTTGCAAAACTGTGTTGAGAAACCTTGCAAAACTGTGTAGTTTGTGCTTAGTGTACCAGAGTTTCATATTGATTTGCCACGGTTAAACTTCTATGATGTTTTTCCGAGGATGCATACTGGGATTTGGTTTCGTTGTGAATGTAATGGTTTGCTGGTGTACTACATGAAATTAAAGCCCCTCTGTATTGAATTTACGGTAATTTCAAAGATGTTAGGAGAGCGCAGGTAGAGGTCTCATGGCGTCCTAAACAGCCACAAAATGCTTGCCTGATACGTACTTTAAAGAATCAAGACTAGTTTTCAGCACACACTGAAGAAATTGCAGGCAGAGCGTCAATGTACTCAGATAGAGCATAGTACATTTTACACTACACTAACGTCGACGAAAGTAAGCACTTTCTGATTGATAGTAAGTGTGGCTTTAACACATTTCGGACGCATTTTGGTAGTTTATGCTAAGTGTACCAGGGTTTCATACTGGTTTGCCACTCCGTTTTACAGTTTGCTGATGTAGGCCAACAGGTTGTTTCAACGTTTTTGAAAGTATTTTTGAACGGGGTGTGGACTGAAGTCAAGGAATTATGAGCAGGGGTGAAAATTTCTATCGAGTACCTCATTTCCCGGATTCGTTTAACAAAAAAATTGAAAAATCCTTACCTATCCATCATCCGTGACAATAGCAGAAAGATACAGATTAGGAAATGCATAGGTAGCAGTCCAATGCAGATGATGCGATAGACGCCAGGGTGTAGAGATCATATATAAAAGCGAGGAAATTAGTGGGCGCCCAGCGACGAGATGATTCTCACTTGAACTCATCTGCCCCGAGTTTGCAGCAGACATTATCTTCTGTTGAAAGTTTCTAAAAGCCTTGGAAATGAATTGGAATAAATTTAAAGAAACATTCTTCAGATGGTTGATAGGAACAAAGTTCCTTCAAATATTTTTCAATCAGTTCCATAGGATGTGAGAAAACTGGGACAGAAGGTGTCATATGCAGACTTTGGGATTAGATGAGTTAAGGTGGTTCCAAAAATTGTCCACAGAATGTCCTGAATTCTCCTTCCTTTGAAAATAAAGGACTGAGACAAGTGTTACATGTACATCCATCGTACAGCCTCCCTTTGACACAAGACAGAACTGTAATGTGTATGGTGACGTCATCAGTCTCTGCGAATGACACTTCAACTTTTCTGCGCGATGAATTCCGAATTCGTTTACGTTTATGTAATGGTTTCGCTCCGCCCATCGCAATTAAAGTCTAACATATCAGAAGAACATTTGGTGACACGGTCTTGGTCTCAACCATGCAAAATATCTTGAATGTTTTCAAAAGCAAAACGCACTTACCAGAAATGGTTCCTGCTCTTTCATGGCTTTCCTCATGTCATCGGCTGCTTTATTCTTCTTTCCTTCATCTTGGTTGTGTCTTGTTTGGAACAATCCGCCATCAGCTCTCCGCTGCCCCCGTTGCCCGAGCTCGAAGGGCAAGGGTCTGCCATCAAAACCCGTACTTTTGCATCGTGAGTAAGTTGAAAGTTCACTATAACCCTAAGATTTCAAAGTTCTGCTCTCTCAAATTCGTAACGACATTATGTCATAAAAATTATTTACTACTACAAAATGTATCTCTTTTGCAGCTGCTCATAGTCCTAGATTCATTGACATCACATTCGCCACCAGAAATCGCCATGGTGAAGATATATTGAGAATTTCAAGGACGGTATCATTTTCGTTTTGCAGGAGAGAGATTAGTGAGTTTAAGAAACCATACGTTAACGCTAACGCCGAACGCTAATTACGTCAAAATGACGTCACTCCCCGAAGAAATACAACAGATTCATTCGATGTGACGTCAAAATGATGTCAATAACGTTAGCGTTAGCATTAACGTATGGTTTCTTAACCTCACTAATGACTTCTGTGTTCGCGATCGAACGTAACTTCAGTGAGAGAGGTCTTTGTCGTGTTATCTGCATTGGGTTTCGAATGAAGTTGCAGTCTCTAAGTGAACCCAAGGTAGGTGATTTTCGTTTAAAGATTGTGTCCACGCACGATTATGCATTCTTCAAAAGGAATAGCCTACCTCGAGTTTCTCGTGCATGCGATAAATTAAAGCACAATGTACCGGTAGGCTAGTATAGGGCTACATTCAGTTGACTGGAAATTCCCCCTTCGGAAGTAGGCCCCTACGTAGCCCTACAACTTATGTCAATGTGCAGGAAGGTTGTAACTGTGAACCACCCCATTCAGTGGTATCATCCGAAATGGAATATCAATCAGGCCATTCTCTCATATATGAATTATACAAATACATGTACAAAAGTTTGGATCTTGGCTGTCAATGCCGGCATTTCTTTGATACATGTCGAAATTCATAGAGTCACTATCTCGGTAATGCATTCTTAAGCAATAACCAGCCAACCCTACAAAAGTATGAACCACAAAACAAGAAAAAACTGGTGAAGGATAGTCAAGAATAGACTAATTGTAGAATGGTAGGCCTATTTCTTGGGCTAAACATTTCATCTTCAAGTAAAACAATGAGACGTTAAAAGCATGGAAACGACTTGGCTATAGTTTCATCAAAGAAGCCCCATTACTACAGTACATGTACATGTACACTAATTGTCATATTGTCATTAGTACTGCAGCTGTGAAACAAAACACAACTTATAAGTGTATGATAAATGAAAGAAAGTAATGAAATGATCATGGATATGATGAGATGAACAGAAGCTTAGAGTAGAATTACCCTCTAAACTTTTCAACGATATGATCGTTTCAAACATGTCTTTGATGTACATGTACATGAAATTACATACATGCACACAGGTACATGTACAGGAATTTTCTTCGAAACGTGAAAACAACAAATATGACTTGTTCATGTTTACTGGGTGATTCTACACCAGAAACCATCGAGCTAGCAAAAGCAGTAGGTATATTACAGGTATACAGTTATACAGTTTTTCAGTGCTTGACGAGGTCTGCTTTGTCTTTTCGAATGCTGTTTTAGATCCGTCCGGTATATTCCATCACCTTGGGAATGATCGAAAACAGAAGCAAATTACACTCGACGAATGATGCGAAGATTCACCGCAATCATCGGTGTCTCGGGAAGGTTTCGACAGGCGAAAATTACGTTCGTCAGTGGACGCAATAGGGAGGTTAAGAAATCAAACGATAAATGTAAACGTTAACGACAACGTTATTTTTGTACCGAAAATGCAATGGGTGGTAATGTGTAATGAAAACAAATAACGTTGTCTTAACGTTTACGTCTATCGTTGATTTCTATACCTCCCTATTAAGCTTTCAGGACTATACTTGCCAAAGGGGCCAATGGCTAGCTGGCAGTCGAATTTGAATTTGACAAGTGTCTGCTTGAGTTAATGTCTATCTTGATTCAATCGGTAAGAATGTAATACAAGTACATTGTACTTGTACTAACAATTAACTGAAAAAATATTTCTTTCATCGTGCAGTGTATAAATGGCGAGTTAATAAGGATAATTTAAGTATACCTCTGTAAACAAAGATACCCACTGATTCTGCAAGCTTGATGGCAATATACCCGGAGGTCAAAATGCATCGTTATACAGTTTGGAATTCAAATCATGAAGAGATGTTTCTCACATGTGTTTGGAAATAAATTTTGTCAAAATTCCAAGTACATTGATGCATTTTGAACGACTAAAACACATGACGAAAAAACACGAACACGAGTACATTTCAATAGTTTACTGATACTCAAACCCCTATTGTATATTACCATCACGTAACAGTATACCTGCAATGTTCCCTACGAAATGGAGTGAAAACCAATGGAAATGCCCATGTACCGAGGTCGGAAGAGGACTAACTTGGGCTGACTGGCTGAATACAGACTGCACCGACTCTTTTGAAAGTCGCTGGACATTTTTTCACGCACGCCCCGGCTGTTTTCTCGTATCCTGGAGCACACTTCATTGCTGGAATGGGAGGAAAAAAATCGAATGCCACCTCAGTTAGGTAAAATGTGATTTAAAGGTTACCTGAAAGGGTTTCATCCACTTCTGGTTTTCTGCGTACATGTAATACTGTAGAGCATTATTCAGGCAGCACGAAACTGAAAACCGCATGAAAATCGGATCGCCCATTTCCAAGTTATGGGAATTTAAACGGATGACTACACACCCTGGCAACCATGTCAGGCAGCGGAGAACAGCACATTTGATGTCATTGGATTTTTTAAACATATAATATGTAAAAGAAAACATTAAAATAACTCATTTAACTTGGGCAGTAAGGTGGAGTTTTGGTGTATTTTTCTTGTTCAGTCAGTCCTACTGCAGTTATTTCCTTAATGGATTCTGAGGGCAATATTTGGATTTCTGGATAGCACATTTGACCTCATGAACCCACCGCCTGGATAGCCATGGATACCAAGTTGTTTGGTTGTCATGTAGAAACAACATCTTAAATTTGGTATAACACTGTAATTAATGGTCGAATCTTCATGCAACTTTCACTGAATTGTTTTTTGCTCGAACCACTTTTCAGAGAAAAAAATCATGAAATGCGTTTCAGGTAATCTTTAACCCTTTTTCTGCAAAGGTGCCTTCTTCAAATCTTAAGATCTGTACAAAAGCCTGATAAGAACTTGTCACTGGTCAGGAATTCGTTCATACTTACACCCTGGTTGGTAAATGCACATTTCGGCGACCTCGGTACTTCCCGGAGGACACTTGTTGCCTGGAAAGGAAAATAAAGAAAACGGGTTAAGAAGGATTATTTAATTCAAATTACATTGCAAAAGCTGTAGAAATGAAGGTCAAACAGGTCCCCGTTATAGTAATAGGCCTAGTATGTGTCAGATGCGTAACCAGAATGAATTTGGAAGGACACGTACCCACGACTGCTTTGAGGGCCACACAGCCCTTGTTTTCGACGGGAGAGAACTTATCTGGGCAGTGCGGTTTGCATTCACCTCCTTCTTTCACAAAGCCGGACGGACACTTTTGATCTTCGATAATGATGCACGACGTGCCGACCATCTTTGATCCCGGAGGGCAATCTGCAAAATGGCAACAGTGATTGTATTCCGTGTGGACGAGGTGTTGTTGTTGTTGTTGTTGCTGCTGTTGTTGTTGCTGCTGTTATTGTTGTTGTTGTTGCTGTTGTTGTTGTTGCTATTGTTGTTGTTGTTGTAATTCGTTTATTATAAAACTTAAGATAAAAGTTCAAAAGGGCCAACACCGAGGCATTACTGGCCCATGCAACAAGGTGTTTGGCGAACAAGTTCATAAATGTATCAAAGAAACTCTATCAACGACATCATCAAAGGTAGTAGCATTCTGCTTTTCGCTGCCAGGCAACGAAAATGTACCAAGAGTCGAACGATTTGTTCGACGAAGAAATTGTTGTTGTTGTTGCACCAACCTAGCTAACGTCACTAATAAGAACAGGTGAGACGGGGAAACGCTTTTGGTGACAATCTCTATAATTGCACTGAAGTTTCTAATCATGTCATCATTCGCTTTTAGGCCCCTATTGCTTCGTAAGTTCAAAACCTTGTGGAAGATTTGCCAAACGTGGTGGCAAACGGTGAGGGACATTGAGACAACCTGTGGCTTCAAAGGGGATAAGCAAAAGAAAAAACCAGCAAGCACGTAGGCACGCAAAACTTACAACACCGACTCAACACATCTTGATAAAAATTCAGCAGGGTAAACTTACTATTCTTACTGCCGTTTTACAGATAGAAGTAGAAATTCATGAAAATCCCGAAGCGGATCGACGAAGAAGATACCGTATGGTAGCGAGTGAAACTGGCGGTCCGATATCACGAACGATAACTATAGATCAATGGGATATACATGTGTTTTATTTCGGCCAATGATGGATAAAATGAAAAATTAATAGTATACATGTACATGTACACCTATTTCGGCCTGTTTAAAATGAAGAAAAAAATGAAAGGGTCTCCTGATTTATGTGGAATTGTTGCAACGATGACTACATGTAAGAATAGAGAAAAAACATCGACCTGCATTTCGGATGTAGGCCTATAAATAACCAACAATAGTGCCGAAATTTCAATGAAAAGAGAAATGACGACTAAAATGCAGCGAGGTTAGGCCTAGAAACTGGAAAAATAACGGTCTGATATTTTTTTAGAATTTGATTTTGAATTGATTAAGAATGCATATTACCAAGTGATCAAAACAACATATACCAAAACAAGCCAGCATTACTTTATTACTTTAGGCCTACTCTATTACTTTGGACCCGGAGTGGGGGCGGAACTTGAGATGGCGTATGTGCAACATGTCCATGTACATTTGGTCATGAAGACACCCTTGTTGTCAGGAACAACGTATTCGGCCCGCATCGGCCATCTTCCAGGGGTACCGGTTGCACAAAAGCATACTAGGCATAGTATCATTCTGTCTCCTAGTTGGCTTCTAACTTAGTATGCGTTTGTATACGAAGTTAGAAGCCAACTAGAAGATAGCATGATACTATGCCTAGTATGCTTTTGTGCAACCGGGGCCTGGACACCTCTTAACACCTACATGTATCAGTCAATACGTTCTTGGACCATCGACCAAATCTTAAGTTTGCCCTTCCAAAGGACTTTTGTAAGGGAATTCGTCGACGACTGGTTTCACCATGCCTCAGCCGTACAGATGGGTGGTGGAACCAATCGACGATGAATGAACCCGCAAATCCAACCGAGGCTCCAGTAACTTTTCGGGAGTCCGTAAACTATTATCCATTTGCGGGCAACCTATTGTTCACTCTCAGCCTGACGAAGGATTTGCGTGCCCTTAAAGTTACGGGAGCTTTGTGAATAAGGTCCCAGTTCTTCATGCGTCAAATTTTATTTCCCCGTGCACGTAGTCGTACGGTCTGGATTTTTAGGTCTCTTGCCTGGAGATGCTGTTGCTCAGGACCCATGTGAATTGATACTCACATCTAATAAGGACACAGCCAGGTGGCTTCTTTGGCGTCAAAACGATTTTTTTTTCTTCAAAATCAGATGACCGATATATAGAGTGAAATACTAATGCAAGGTTACATTCTTCCGAGAATTTGTGGTTGAAAATATCACGTTGACGGGCTTTTGATTTAGTTTTGGCTTTGGCTTTTTGAAGTTGGGTGGACACATAGGCCCCCTACCCTTGAAGTGAACCCGAATCGGCAGATATCAAAGTTCCAAGACGTCATCCATCGCTGGTCGGAACTGGAACTGTCTTGGACAACTCGCGGAACAAGCGTTCCAGGATGCTTTATTCACCACCATTCGAAAATTCACCGTACATGTATACATGTATAGTATCAGGACCGAAGTATAAGCGACTCATCAACGACTCGCAACAAGAGGCCCATAGGCCTCGCGTTCAGCTGACCTGTATACCTTATTCGCCCATCTGTATTGCTCAGAGAGATGGACGAACAGATGCCATTCGATGTCAGACGAGTTAAAAATGAATGACATAATTGTCAACACACCCTTTTGCTTTTATTGGCAAATACGTAGTTAAGAAATAAACCGGTGTAGTGGAATCTAATGTCCCCCGATATGTGATGTCCCCAAACAATACATTTACGGATTAAGCGGCACCATTGAATTGGACTCCAGAGAGACCAAGACCCTTAATCCTGTGACAAACAATGCAGGGAGACATCAGGCGGGTGGGGACATTAGACACCTTCAGACATTAAACTTTCGTGAATATTTATTTATTACACCACCTCAGACACTAATGGTGGTCGTCATGGTGGTGGTGGTGGTGATGGTGGTCATCGTTTGGCTTACTTTCTGCCGCTCCCTCCTGTAACGCACATCGTTTAGTATTCCCGATGCGTTTGTAACCAGGAGGACACGAGGTTCTGCAGATTGTACCGATCTTATCGTACCCCTTCGGACACGTCAGACCTGTAACGGATGAAATGCGATTACTGGAGCTCAATTATCAGATGAATTCAGTGAATCAGTGTATTTTTTATCGCTGACAGGAACTTTCATCAACAAAATCTGGTGTCTACAAACCTACCAGACCCCAGACCCAACTACATTTGTACAAAACACAGACCCCCCCCCCCCCACACACACACACACACATACTAAAAAACGTAAGGCCGAGACAGAAATCTTGATTACAACACCTGCTTACCATTACAACTAATTTCTTACTGTTTATAGGCAAAAACTTACATGGTCTAAGCACACACTTGTTGCCTTCTCTCTTAGATCCTTTCGGACACTCCAGTTCTGCAAAAAGAAAAATCTCTCGTCCGAACTTCCTACGCAAAGAATATCAGAAGGCAGGCTTTGATTAGTCATAATACGCCAGCCCTGCAGGTTCGACTGTCAAGGCCTTTTGTGATATAAAAAAATCTCTGGGCATGAGAGAAGCGGATTCCCAGAAAACCCCAACCAATGCAACGCCCGTCAAAAAGAAAGAAAAGAGTCGTTACACTTACTTTTCGTGCAGGTTCCTGTGTCCTTACTTTTTTCGAAACCAGGGGGACACTTTACAACACACTTTGGATTATCAGTGGGACGTAGAGTTACGTCACTACACGTGGTTGCTGAAACAGAAAGATTTCCTCAACACCTAATTATGAAGTCCAGATGGTTAACTCCTTATTCTCGACCTAATTAGCAAATCAAGCAGTGATTTTTACAGAAAAAAGCACAGTCAGATATAACGCTTTTTATACACTATTTTTTTCACTTGAATCTGCCAAGTCCGTGGATTGGTCATTTCGACGTGGCACTCGTAAAGTCTGACCCAATCTCGCCGTGGAGCAATGGAATGCGGAAGTAATGAACCTGAACCCGGTGGTTGACCACAAAGTTTTAATCACTACATTCATTTGTGAGACTGTGAACAGCCTATTGGCTCCTTGTATATAATGTGCACCGATTGACGCCAGTCATGCAGACTGCTTTGGCAGATTATTAAAACCGCAAATACATGTCGCATTTCTATCTTCCGCATTCCATTGCTCCACGGCTAGATTGGGTTAGAATTTACTTCATGTAGATTTACACTACCATAGATTGAACAATCGCAAGGCGCAGGATAACCCAAACTGACATCTTAATAACCTGAAGATTTGTGGCGATACTTACGAATCTTCAAAATGACGCAAGATGTTCCCACTTTCATCGATTTATCCGGGCATTTCTCTAAGGAATAATATGGATTATGATTAAACCCTGGATAATCTACCTCATGTTTCAGATCAAACCTCATCACCGTATCGACGATCAAACCACAAAAAAATTCTCTGATAACAAATCTGGCAAAATTCCCTCCTCTTCATGGATTGCAACACTACGACTCAAAATACTGCTCCCGATCAACAAGCGAATTAAAAATGTCGAACATTTAAAAGATGTTATTTTTCTTCAAATATCAACAGTTATCAATCATGATCGATACAGCAATCACTGAACTTATCATAGAACCTTGGAATTCGTGTCTTACCTTGAAGGCCTACAGACTTAAGGCAAACCTTATTGTTTTTATGAAATCCAGCCGGACATTGCTCGGACCACACGGTCCTTCTGGTTTTGTTGGACATTGATCTGCATACAGAACATTAGGAAACAGTTGGCAACTGATTTTACGGATACTTAAAGCCAGACACTATAGACAGATGGGTTATAATCGACGAGCCTAGTCTCGGTCACCCAGCCGCTGTTTCGAATCTGGGGAACCGTAGCAGTACTGTGTGGCTGGCTGCGCAAGACTACACACAGCATTGGGGATTCCCCAAGGGGATTCCTAAAACCTCGATGCAGGATAATGCTATAATATGTGGTTCTATGGTTCTATACACTACGCACGCCTGTAGATGAGGTTGCACTATTATTTCCGCCGAACTGGAGAGTGAGTAGCGGTGCATAGTGTGCGGCTTTAACATTTTGTGACATCGAAAATTCGTGATAGTGGGCCCCTACAATAGAGGTTCTTCGCGTGACGTCACACCCTAATTAGCATAGAATTCATGGGGTTTACTGAACAGACAATTAGTGCTGAATTACCTAGAGTTGTTGTGTATTACCAGCTCATCAGCATTGAGTTGTGACGTCGGTGAAGAACCTCTATAGACATGTCACGAGTTGGCAACCGGTGGACAGGCTAAGTACCGTAATTTACCGTACCGCACTGCCCGCTCCTACTACTGTACTGAATTATTCAGACGCTCAGCCCATACGACGACTCAACTGGCTGACTTTGACATTAAAATTGGAGACCAGGGACACTAAGTGTAAAAAGAAAATATCAAATATTTTTGTCAAGAGTGCTCACCTATCACACATTCTTCCCCTTTCTCAACAGAACCCGTCGGGCATTCTGCAGCAAAGAAAAGCATTTAACGCCACGTTAGAGATGTCCGAGAGTTTAAAAATTGCTCCGCGTAAATGATAATACCAAACGCTACGCTACATGTATCGATATATCTGACGTACATTTAACGTTAACGTTTACTCTCAATTCTCAATCGAGAGTTTAAGAAATCGCTCCGTTAAGGCGGGGGGCTACCAATGCCGACTTTATTGACGCTTTTTGAAAACAAGCGTCCTAACATATTCATGACAAAAAGTAACTAATTGATGTCAACAAAATGTTTTAGCTACAACCTTTATGCTTCCGTTCTGTGAAAGAATTGTTCATTTTGACCAATTACGATGGAGTTAATTAAGTTATAACAAGTTGTCAAAATTTGAGTTCGCAAACAATTTTGCAGACTTGGGATGCGACACATTAGTTTCCCACATAGTCTGTAACATACAGGCCTGATGCGTGCAGGGCCTAACGATCAGTTTTTTACGAAAGTACTTTCCATTTAATTGGTATAAACTATTTAATGCCAAAAAAGGCTCAATTTACAGTTTTTGAAATATTTCATATTCCCGACCAACTATCCAAAAAAGGCGATCGTGTTGCCCTAGAATGCACATATGGCAATAACATCCAAAAGAAATTTTTCAAATATATGTGTCCAAAAAAGAGAAAACTTGTTTGGGAGATTTGAAAATTTCCATACCGCTGGCAAGTTACTTCTTTGTTATGTAGATTTGCACTATTCGCGCCATTTGAGTAAACTCTGTTCGGCCACTTGTGACCAAAGCACCAGTGACCGAGCTGAACAATACCCGCAGTGGACACAAAAGATTTAGGGTCGGCACGTACACTGAAGATTGGTTTTCGAAAACAGTGTACCAGGGTGAGCGGATTTAATCTGAATGTGAATTACTGGTCGCACAAAGGCCAGTTCCGTGGATTGCCACTAGGGAATGAGCTCAGCTATAGGTAGCCCCCCGCCTTAACGTTAGTGTTAATGATACGATCTCTTGAAACTCCCATAGAGAGTTAACTAGCGTTAACTATTGGGCTTAACTGATGAAGATACATGTAACGCCAAGATACATGTACATGTACCACCTAACGTCACGTTGGTGACAACTACTCTTTTGGACAAATGGTGTACTTTTCTTCGTAGGTAAGTACCATTTCGAATTCTTATCGTATTTTGCACTCAGCTTTAGCCGTGAATTGTGTATCCCCATCAACAAAACGATGGAGAGACACAAGGGAAGTGAAAAATAGGAGAAAACGTTGCAACAAATTAAAGATCGATCAGTAAACTCACGTTTGACGCATGTTTTCTTGTGTTTCTTGAAGCCGGGGGGACAATTTATTTTACACTCTTTACCGACTCGCTTGTAGTATTTGTCTGGACATACTGCAAGAGGAAAAGTGGAAAACAGTAATAATTCATGTTGGTTCTATAAGTGCCATATTTAACTGAAAAAGGCTAGCGTAATAATTATCTGACAGAATAAATCCGTGTTCTACAACGTTGGGAGTCATTTTAGCCCAGGATATTTATCGAAAATAAGGGGGGACCGAGAACAAATTGCAACAGAATTTCTTTTTGCTTTATATGGTTTAGTATACCCCTCCAAACATCACATAAAAAGTCCCTTCAAATCCGACTCCCCGAAGTGCCCATAATTGGTATTTATTTGAGATCCTACACTGTAATAGGAGTTTAAACTCCTATTACAATGTTTATGGACTTCTATTACAAATTCAAGTGTGCATGCTCGTCCGTTTTAGACCCTATAAATGTATTACCAATAGATAGAAATATGGCAACTCTGAGTCAGATAGGCTTGATTTGAACATTATTTGTTATCGCTGTGTTGTAGAAATGACATATTACATGTACGTCTGCTCATATTTTGCCCAAAATCAACAAATTTGCCGTTTTTACAACAAATACATGTACGAGTTCAATGATGTTCTAATCATGCCTATCTGACTAAGAGGTGCCATATTTCTATCTATACA
>NMRB01001153.1:80785-117851 GCA_002633025.1 Notospermus geniculatus | reverse complement strand
TACATGTACCACCTAACGTCACGTTGGTGACAACTACTCTTTTGGACAAATGGTGTACTTTTCTTCGTAGGTAAGTACCATTTCGAATTCTTATCGTATTTTGCACTCAGCTTTAGCCGTGAATTGTGTATCCCCATCAACAAAACGATGGAGCGACACAAGGGAAGTGAAAAATAGGAGAAAACGTTGCAACAAATTAAAGATCGATCAGTAAACTCACGTTTGACGCATGTTTTCTTGTGTTTCTTGAAGCCGGGGGGACAATTTATTTTACACTCTTTACCGACTCGCTTGTAGTATTTGTCTGGACATACTGCAAGAGGAAAAGTGGAAAACAGTAATAATTCATGTTGGTTCTATAAGTGCCATATTTAACTGAAAAAGGCTAGCGTAATAATTATCTGACAGAATAAATCCGTGTTCTACAACGTTGGGAGTCATTTTAGCCCGGGATATTTATCGAAAATAAGGGGGAACCGAGAACAAATTGCAACAGAATTTCTTTTTGCTTTATATGGTTTAGTATACCCCTCCAAACATCACATAAAAAGTCCCTTCAAATCCGACCCCCCGAAGTGCCCATAATTGGTATTTATTTGAGATCCTACATTGTAATAGGAGTTAAAACTCCTATTACAATGTTTATGGACTTCTATTACAAATTCAAGTGTGCATGCTCGTCCGTTTTAGACCCTATAAATGTATTACCAATAGATAGAAATATGGCAACTCTGAGTCAGATAGGCTTGATTTGAACATTATTTGTTATCGCTGTGTTGTAGAAATGACATATTACATGTACGTCTGCTCATATTTTGCCCAAAATCAACAAATTTGCCGTTTTTACAACAAATACATGTACGAGTTCAATGATGTTCTAATCATGCCTATCTGACTAAGAGGTGCCATATTTCTATCTATACATGTATTGGTAATACATTTATAGGGTCTAAAACGGACGAGGAAAAAGTTACATGCACACTTGAATTTGTAATAGAAGTCCATAAACATTGTAATAGGAGTTACAATGTAATGTAGGATCTCAAATAAATACCAATACGGGCACTTCGGGCGGTCGGATTTGAAGGGACTTTTTATGGGATGTTTGGAGGGGTATACTAGACCACATAAAGCAAAAAGAAATTCTGTTGCAATTTGTTCTAGGTCAAATCATATTTTTCCTGGACTATTTGCCTCTTCATATTCGACATCCTTACGCATATTAAAAATAGAAAAAAGTTATGCAGAACACTTACTTGTTTTGGGGCTTGGGGTTACTATTTTAGGTGTAGCGGGCTTTGTAGGTACACCGATCTTTGGAGTGGCCTTTGTAGGTACCCCGATCTTTGGTGTAGGTCCAACGATCGTCTTTTTAGTTGTCACCGTCACCTTCACAGTTGCGCCTAACGTCTTTTGAGTGGTCGTTGTGGTAGGTCCTTTCACTGGAGGTCCAACCTTTCCTGGAGTGGTTGGTACAGGTGATCCAGGTTCCGATGTTACAATACCGGGCTCTCCTTCTGTAATGGACAATAGGCGATTTTTTGTGATCATTGCCGACTCGCTTGTTTCTTTTCCCCTTATTCATACCCTAATTCACAAAATTTCTTAAAGCCCACGCAGCACACGAGGCATGCAGCTTTTCTTGGTCTTGCTGGCAATTTAGCGGAAAGCTAAAAACAAGAATTATTGGCCCGTAATTCTAGAAACCTCCTAACTCCAAGGTCCACTTTAAGCTTTTTGTATTCTGCCCTGCAAACAATAGCTAAAGGTAAACCTTACAGTTAAGGAAGCTTCTAGGATACGGCCCATTGTCCTGTGTGCGGTGGAAAGGCAACCTGGTCTTGCATACCACGAGCAATGAGCAATAAAAATCACACCTGTATGATCGGAGCAATAAGGAATAAGCTGTTGAAAACATCCGCACACGAGGCAATTTTTCTTGCTTTCCACACATTGGTACCAAGAGCAAGAAAAACTGCCTCCTGTCCTATAAGCCGCTCTCACACGTGCGACAATTTGCGCGCGATTGTATTTTTCTACATGTACGTTACGCAAAAAATCGCAGAAATTATCGCAGATTTGTCGCAGACGTATCGCAGATTTGTCGTAAACTTAACGATAATCAGCGTTTTTTGGCGTTCACTTGCGGTTGTTTGCGACAATCTGCGATTATATAGCCTAGCTGCGACAATCTTGCTACAATACGGGTTTTCTGTCTGCAGCCTTTTCAGTCGACACCGATTATTTGGGGTTATAAACGATTTTTTGCGACATTGTGCGATATTTTGCGACAATCTGCGGTTGCTTTGCGGTAAGTTTCGACAAGGTTAAATTTTTTGAACATTTCCAAAATTTCACGATTATACGCGATTGCCTGCAATATTATCGCAAGGTCTGCGATAGTTTGCGTTAACTTGCGACAGTACACCTGCGATTGTCTATCGCAATTAAACGCAGACCGACTGTCTCACGGGTGAGAGTGGCTTTATTGGAAATAAAGGTCCGCCCGATGAGCGCATCATCATGTCTTCACCACTGTTCTGAACACCAATAGCATACGCGTCGATCATCTTTCCCCTTCACCCGAATGTAACAGCCAAAAATTCGAGGCAACTGAGCGGGCCCAGCGAAAAAAAATCCTTTACTATTCTTTTCCAGATGTTTAGCTTTATACATGTAGGGACCGCGTCCAAATATCGCACGCGTGCGCCCGTCCAGCTGTGTTTCCACGAGGCGTTTGCGGGCGCGGATTAGTAGGCGGGCACGGGTGTCCACATGTGCGTTTTACGCTGCGTGATGCGTTAAATCTTTTGTTATTTTCCGCCGCTCTGCTTCCAAACAATGGGCGAAGCGTGATAACGCAGCGTAAAACGCACATGTGGACCCAGACCTTTAAAGATTCAAAAATTTGCCTGTACGTGGACGGGGCGAAGACGTGCAAAAGTTGGAAACGATCCCTTACCGCATTTGCCTCCTTGCAAAGTCTGAGGTGGTACGCAAACGACTGCAATAAAATGACACCGCATTGATACATGTACCTCAGGTGTAGGCCTAAATATGCATACCATATACGGTATGCATATCTTGCTTGGTCTTATGCATGATCAGAATATTCTGATGATCATGACCCGGGGCCTTTGATTTGATAAACAATTTCTAAATTTCTAATTTTCTACATTGCCGACGTTCAGATATAATACGAAAAGTCGTCTCCAAATTTCGCAAATTTTCGACCCCAACCGAGGTCTTCCTCAGGCACTTTCTTGTTTATTCCAGAAAAGGAATCTTCTGGAAAAGGAATTTTCTGGAATCTCAACTGGAAAGTGCCTGAGGAAGACCCCGGTTGGGGACGAAAATTTGCGACATTTGGAGACGACTTTTCGTATTATATCATTTTGTGTGTCATTCTTTGTGCTTTTTGTTGGATTGCCGACGTTCAGATGGTGCTGTAGGTAGCCGAACAATTAAAGCAAGTTATCCATTTGCGTGTCCGTAGTCCGTTCATGTGAGGGAGCATCCACTGTTTTATGGTTCTACATGTACAGTCATTGACATAAGTTTATCTACACCTACTACCTTGAATATTTCAAATACTACTGGGCCAATTTTAACACAGTTTGTACCACATGAAAGTATATAACCTTGGTCTCATATTTCTGCATCAAAATTTTGGAAATTTGGAAATATCATAATTATGTAATAGCTCATTAGAAAACCCCCTAAAAATCAACATTTTTATTATGGAATTTTTTTTGAATTTTGTTGCAGTTTTGATAGAATGGAACTTTCTAAGGATTTTGGGGTTTGTTTCATCAAAATATCTCAAGTGGTTGCTGAGATATTTGAGATTATCAAAATTTTGATAGTTTGTGATTTTCGTGTTTTTCAGGAAATTTTGATGTCATTAGTTTAAGCTAACCTCAGAATATGGGCTTACAAAGCGTTTGAACTTTTTGCTTTAACTGGGCCGAGATATTCATATTTTCAGAATATCAAAATGTTGATATGCTAAACTCTTTAACTTAAGACAGCTGTAACTTCCAACCGGTTTACGCTGAAAGTTCCAAAACTTCATTCTCCTACGTTTCTAGGTGAGCTCTGTCTACTAATATCAAAATTTTTTGAAAAATTGGAAATTCTCAACATATCGAAATTTTGATAATCTCAAATATCGCAGCAACCACTCAAGATTTTTTGACGAAACAAAGCTCAAAATCCTTAGAAACTTCCACTCTATCAACCCTGTAACAAAAGTCAGAAAAAAATTCCATGATAAAAATGTTTATTTTTAGGGGGTTTTCTAATGAGGTATTACATAATTATAATATTTCCAAATTTCCAAAAGTTTGATGCAGAAATATGACCAAGGTTATATACTTTCATGTGGTACAAACCGTATTAAAATTGGCCCAGTACATGTAGTATTTGAAATATTCAAGGTAGTAGGTGTAGATAAACTTATGTCAATGACTGTACATGTAGGTCGATAGATTAGATAGGCTACTGACATTTGGAAAAAAAATAGATGCGCCCCTCCGTAAACGGACGACGCACACACAAATACGCATACGTGGATAACCTATACCTAGTCAGGACGGTGTCAAATTGAAAGTCCACTCGCGGGTATTTTGCTTTGGTACGCGAAGCAACAGTGGTTCAGCTGGCTTTGGAAGTAGGTTCTAATAGTATACCATTGGAAGTCTGATACGAGTCAATGTTTGTTACGTGCCCTCACTGGAGGTATCTCGCCCCCCGTAACAGTACTCTTTTAAAAGAATTCCTAATTGTTTTAGACAGCATGGTAACAAACCAGGGGCCGGTTGCACAAAACTCACGAGAGTGTTAACTTGGTGTTAGCGCTAACTTTATGTTAGATGACGTAAAAATCCCTTGTCTTTTTACGTCATTTAACATAAAGTTAGCGCTAACACTAAGTTAGCGCTAACATGAGTTTTGTGCAACCCAGCCCTGGTGTTCAGTACTTACTAATACATTTTCCATCCTTGAAAACCTTCGGCTTTTCGCATTCTGTAACAAAATGTACAATGTACTCTTTACCATTTAATTTGGCTTTGAACTCTGGCCAAGATGTTGGTAATCAGACAAAGGAATATTATCAGGAATTTCTTACAAAATAGTACGTAGCCTATGTACACAAACTATTCTGTACATGAACTTGACAGAATCCTAGCACAAACAGCGAGTTCTGTTGTATTGGATTTCCATCAAATGAAACAGCAATTTCTGTTGTATTGGATTTTCCATCAAATAAAACAGCGAGTTCTGTTGTATTGGATTTTCCATCAAATAAAACAGCGAGTTCTGTTGTATTGGATTTCCATCAAATGAAACAGCAATTTCTGTTGTATTGGATTTTCCATCAAATAAAACAGCGAGTTCTATTTTGGAGTTTTCATCATAAATGAAACAGCTGAAACAGCGAGTTCAGTCAATCCGAGGTCATCAGTGGTTCTTCACGTTCGCTCCCTCCGTTACTGATGACAATGGAAGCGAGCAATCTCGTTCCCATAGATCTACCTCATCCAAGGATATCTCTGGCAAGGGCTACGACCTGCTGACCAAAATTTCTGGTCAACCGCTGGCAGCGTGCCAAAATGTTTGTTTCACACAATATTTCGTTCTTCGATGACTGAAAAACATCATATATGCCTAAAAGGCCATTTAATACTCCCAAAACACGAAGTTGTTTGAGTATTAGAGCAATTTCAAACGAATAGTTAGGCCTAGCATAGTTTGTTGCGAACATCATGCCGCGGCCTCGGCGTGATTCGCCTCAAAATAGTAGATTGCGCATGCGCACTATTCCTGAAGTCGTCAGCCCTTTCCAGTGGTGTTGTAGGAACGTAAACCCACTGGGGACGAGTTTGGGAAGCGAGCGCTAAGAACCTCGGATCTTCTCAGGAAGGATTTTTTAGTAAGAGGAAAGTTTATCAAGCAACCTACGGCAGATTCCGTCGATGATCTTCCGTGGTGATTTACAGGTTGCCGGTGGAACACAGGCTCCTTTCTCGAATATCGCCGGTGGTTGACATTCTGTTGGGAAGGAAAGTGTTCTTCGTTACCAAAAAACCGAAATGTCGGTGAAAGTCAACAGTCTCCTCTGTACTGATATTTGTCTCGCCAAAGAAGAAGTTAACAATCCCTTGTGCATTTGTACGGTGTCCTCTTCAGTTGTCACTATGAGCATATGATCATGTGTTTTATTGTAACATTTCACACATACTTACTGCATTTACCACCAATAAACTTCAACGGATCTTGGGGGGGGGGGGGGTTATGTTGGCGGATGAAGAAAGGGTGAATAAAGCTGGGATATTTCAAGATAGATTAAAAAGTACCAATTACATCAGACGGTATCTCCCCGAAGGAAGTGAAAGTAATAATTTTGACTTACTACATTCTGCTCCAATAATCTTCCTTGGCGGCTTACAAACTGTAACGTCAAGGAGAGAATGGAATAGGACTACATGTACATGTAGATTGCGTGCTTACATGTAGCTATCACCGAAAATACGCGCACACGCGAGCTATCTGCTGAGCAAACGGTCTCGAATGACTTTTTGCTCAGCAGATGGCTCCAGTGTGCGGCAGGCTTAAGAGGTACACGTATTTCCTCCCCAAAAGGTACTTGCAAGAGCTTTTGTCGAAAATCTCTTGCTGAGGTGGACCTTCTCGGTCGCCAAGCAGTTTTTTTTTGCTTGTTAGCAAGAACTCTTTCAAAAACTGCCTTTTTTACTGAGGTCGTTCTTCCCGCAATTCGTCGACTTCTATTCTATTCCTGCATCGAACCTCCTGAACCTAAAATCTCCGAATTCTGAGGCGCTACTATAGTAGCTGTAATACGATATCTTCTCTTTTACCCGGTGTACATTCTCACCGGGTATACAAAAAACCACGACTTCCTTGTGTTCTTAATGAAACATACCCTCTGCCACGCACTTTCCATTCTCGAACTTCTTCGGCGGTGGGCAAACTGGAAGAAAAATATCCATAGAACAATTTTGTGCCCCTTGATTGAACCGATAATATCAAACGGAGACTACCATTGACCATGTTTTCTTTCCTTTAACTGAAACCGTTGGAAATTCTTGATAAATCAGACTGAGTTCAGCTGCACTTTCTACTCATTTGCAGCATTTATGATCATCAGGAAGTCGAATTTGGTCAGCTTACTGCACGATCCATCAACTATCTTTCTCGGTGGTCGACACACTGCGGCACACTTTCCATCTTTATATACTGTTGGTGGTTTGCATTCTGAAAGTAAGTAATGGTGATGATAATGATGATGATGATGATGATAAAGAATTTTCAAAATTCACAAGTCGAGTTGAGAGAATAGATTCAGGCGCGAAAAACAAAGCAATGATGAACTCCGTTCTTCGGCCATTTTCAAGAATACATAAGCTTACATGTATGTCACGCCTTTTTATGGTACTGTTTACTTACGACATTTTCCATTCAACATGATATATTCTTTGGCGCAAACTGCAATAAGGAGCAAGCATGCTACCTTTAAGAGTCTGTCATAACTTACATTACATAATACGGGTATAATGTAATTCTAAGAACGTCCGGGAGCCCGGTGACATAGAGAAGGTATTCAATGAAAAACACGACACGTACCACATTGTCCATTTGCGTACACCAACGGTTTGGTACAATCTGTGAACATAAAATGAGATTTTTTTGAGTATCATCGTAAACATACATGTACATGTATCATTTTTTAAGAATATATTTATGGGGTCATCAAAAAGACAGACTAATTCTTTGCACGAAATCTACATCGTCAAGCATTGTTCATCTCATCATTCTGCTTTGACACAAAAATAAACACTTTTGATATAATATAAGATCACCTTCAAAGTCCTACATGTAGATTGGGCTACATGTCAATTTCATGCGAAGGGACTTAGCGATGCAATGTATATATAATGATGGCGGTGACTAAAGTTTTTGTGAGCGCGGTTTGGGTTTGAGTTTATTTACAGCAGCGGCATGGGTGTTGTTGTTGTTGTTGTTGTCGTCGTCGTCGTCGTCGTCGTTGTTGGTTGCACCGTGGTAGTGGTAGAGTGCAATATAATGCATTGGGTCGATTTTCAATAACGTTAAAAACAACTGAACTTTCTTTCGCAGCACACAATATATCGTTTAATCTGATGAACTAAGGACAAGCATCTTAACACAGAAATTTGCCGTTTTTTGTGTTATTTCTCAGTACCAACTCTTTTTGTTTGCTCAACACGACTTACGTATGGATAGTTGTGAAAGTTTAAAAATGACTGAGATGTCATCTGTTTACTGGTTTATTTGTTAAAGCATTATTTTGTTCCTTTTGATGAGAATGGCGTTTGGTACCTAATTAAAGATGGACATGCAGCCGAGTCGACTTGCAATTGAAAAGATTAAAATCAATCTTCTTACCACATTTGCCGTCTATCCATTTTCTTGGTGGTGGACATGCTATATATAAAACATTGGTATGAGACATTGTTTATTCAGTGAGAAGTTGCTTACACTGGTTGATGGTTAATACTATTAAGTAATTTAGTTCCTTTAGAAAATTAAAGGCAGCCAATTTTAAAGAATTTTATGAGCTTACGCATAGAAAATATCTAGGCAACGTTTATGGTGCGTTTCCCCATTTTAGTGTGACATTCATTTGTATGTTTTGAAGCGAATTTTCTCCCATCGTGAACTGCACAGGTTTAAGTCTCACGACACTTCCACGACTGCGCAACAGAGAGAGTAGGGAGGTTTAGAAATCAAACGATAAACGTAAAGGTTAACGACAACGTTATTTTTGTACCGAACATGCAATATAAAAGCTGGTTCATGTGTAGTATGACAAATAACGTTGTCGTAAAGTGTACGTTTATCGTTTGATTTCTAAACCTCCCTAACGCGAAAGTCGACTCCACACCAAGAACGCACAATTTGTTAATTTTCATTTGTCCATTTATGGCAAGCCAAACGTTGCAATATTCAATAAACAATATATTTATGTGCATTGTAAAATATTTGTATGCGACAATGATTTTTTATGTGTGATAATAGTTTTTTTATTCGATACAAAATATTCATATTCGAAAACTGTTTTTTCATTCAAAAGTAATTTTGTGTATATTGTAAAAGTTAATATGTGTTCAACAATTTTTTTGTATTGTTTATTTTTTTGCATTCAATAAAATGTTTTTTTCACACACAAAAAAATCATCGCACAAAATATTTTTATTACCAGATGTCCCCTGAACAAAAGAAGCGGGCATCTGATATCGGGGGCATTACATTCTATGACACCTGGCTTATTAGTCACTACGTTAAGGTTCGTTACTACCAGATGGCCTACTAAAATGATTTTCTTTCTCTGTTGCCATATTACACTAACAAACTTTGCCAATTTAATTTGGTAATTTATCATCGAACTTCTCTTGGTCATTCTTTGCAAAAAAGGAAGGGTTCTCATTTTCGACATATTCAAAAAAAATTCCTGTCATCATCAAGAGCTGGACATACACAGACAAAATGATTTGAAAGGAATGATATGCTGCATACCACAACTTCCATCCTTCCATATCAAAGGTTTCTTGCAACCTGAAACAAGTAATATAAAATTGTACACATGATGATGCCGAATTTACATGCATTCCCTCATGATGACAGGCCCGACATCGAACTTCTTGGTATACGTATTTCTGGTTCGACCGAACAAAATTTGAGGATTCGCTAGCGCTCCGTTGCTTCGCGCTGTAGCCTATATGTAAAAATTTAGATCGAGCAGTTGGTGCAAAAACCGATGGCCTCTGGTAGTGTCCCACTGGCGACTTTTGCCCACGACAAGGGGCGAATCTGAAGACTGCGATATACCCTCGACAAGCTGCGATATTTGCCATTATACGTAGTTTTGCGCGAGTTGTCAACTTGTCGCTGATTCGCCAAACACTCGCAGGCCCAGACGAAGTTAGTCGTGGGTGGTCGTAGATAAACGTAGATGCTCGTGGTTTCTTCGCACATTACTCGTAGCTAGTCGCAGACTGTCGTAGACAGTCGAGGTTACTCTTCAAGACCTACGATCCTGTACGACTATGTACGACATGGGTGCGACTATATACGAGATAACTTCGACTGACTTCGAATGAAATTTTGTCGCACGCAAATTTTGAAAATTTTTCTGCGAGCCAGCGAATCACTGCGAACTTAGACGACAGTCTAAGAACAGTTACGAAAAGCTACGATTTTTTCATTCGTCCCTTGTCGCAGGCCAAAATTCGCCAGTGGGACACTAGTATAAGTTGATCACACGATACATGTACCTCCATGATCAATGTGGTTATGGTAGTGTCCCACTGGCGACTTTTTCCCACGACAAGGGGCGAATCTGAAGTCTGCGACATTCCCTCGACAAGCTGCGATATTTAGCATTAATGTGTTTCGCATAGGATCATAGAGCCAGAGAATCACTGCGAACATAGACGACAGTCTACGAAGAGCTACGATTTTTTCATTCGTCCCCTGTCGCAGGCCAAAATTCGCCAGTGGGACGCTAGTATTAGAACACCATTTCTTTCACTCGGTACCTACCAGGCACGCATTTGTTTCCCTTTAGCACCAACGGCGGTTGACAACCTGCAATAGGTAAACGACCCTATCTCAGCTTCGTTAGATCAGCGGTTTTCTACTTTCCAGGCAGCGTTATCAGGAATTGCACATCTCACGTCATTCCTGTACGGAATAGAGAGTTTTCGCAAAGCCCCCGAAACGCCAACGCGAACGTCTATCCTTTTGTCCGTTGCTCTCTTCGTGGCATCGAACAATAAGTTTGGCGTTCGCGTTGGCGTTTCGGGGGCTTTGCCAAATCTCCCTATTGTTACCAGGTGTGAAAGGAAAGAATATCCCCAGGAAAAACTGTCCCACGAACAAAAGATCCTATTGTTACATTCTAATCTCTGGTGATTGGTTTCTATAGCCATGCACCTTAATCCGTCATTGAACAATAGAAGCGGACACTTTTTACAGGGGGACATTCTTTACTGTTACACCTGCGTGTCCGTGTAGCTCTCGCGGGTGAATGGAGTTCTTTTATTAATGGACTCACTAGTTGAACCTGTGTGAATATTGGTGACCGTGAATATTGGTGACCGCGGTTGCGCTGTGGAGCTGCAGGACAACACGTTGTGAAGCCTATTAAAGCGAATCGACAGCGGATTTTGTTTACATTTGGCTGGTGTTTGTAAACACAAAATTCGGCCAATCAGAATGCACGAAAATTTCTTTGTTGACATTCTGGAGAAGTTTGTTTACATTTTTTCCCAAAAATTCGTCCCCTTTCAAATTCTATTTCTAAATCAAATTTTTTCGATTTCGATTCGCTTTAACTGATGTAGGTAAATCGCAGCATCTCAGGTCGATTCATTTGTCCTGAAATTTGAAGAATTTAATGCGCTGTAAGATCACTTACCACACTTATTATTTATCAAGACGAGTCCAGGTGGACATGCTGTTGAAAAGAGTAAGTGAAAACGGGAAAATTATCAATACATGTACAGTTATATAGATTTAAATGCTTCTAACTCCGCAATGACTGTGATTAGTGACCCCACAAATTATGTTTGAGAAAGCTAAGAAGAATTCTGAAGCTGTGGTTCACCTTAAACACAAGGATCTTGTGCTTTCTTTGGTTCATCGTGGAACTTGGTTCTAAAGATTGGAGGTAGCACATCAAAAGGCAAATATGCTAGTGTACAGTGTCACAGTGTTCGCATTTCTCAGTGTTTCCCCTTATTGTATGGGGTACACTGTCAAACTAGAGTTATACGTATTTCTGTATGTTACCGTATTGAAAAGTCATGGGGCCGTATTTTAGAACATTCCTTAACATTAAGGTCCACCTTAAATCTATTGTTCTCGATGGTTTTACAATAGACTTAAGGTCGACCTTAACATTAAGGAACGTTCTAAAATACGAGCCAATGGTTAGCTTGAGCACAAAGTCGACCTTAGGTATGACTGTTGCAACCGGGCCTATGGTCTCTATACATGTAGCTTTTTTGGAAGGAGAAAATGAAATATGGGGAACACAAGAAATCGTTCATCGGCCAAGACTTATTGTTGTGTTGAATTCTAGTTTATCCGTGTACTTACTTGGACATGCTTTGCAGGTGCCATTTACCTCTTTCAGACCTGGTGGACAGGCTGTGGAGATAAATAAGGGGTTAGGTGGGCAATGTCTGAGCTGGCATGTAATAATACACTGCAGGGCTCAAAAACTTGAGGCGTTCGCGAGAGCGCCTTGAGGTGTGATATACCAAACAGAATCCATATATATAATCATTCGAACATATTGAGTGATATGAATAAAAATCAGTATCTACTAGCTAGTAGTTACTAGAAGTAAAAGTAACTACTTGCAAGTTTTTACTCCAAGTAGAAGTGAACACGTGAATTCATATGAATAAACAGTTGCATTTAGTTCAAAGTAATCACTTCTGCCCTACTAGTTTTTCTCGTCTGATCCTGGGTTCACAGTACTGATATACTACTGATTATTCATATCCTCGGCAGTCTTTACTGTTTTTGGAGTAACTACTGCACGATTATTAACTAACACTTATCAGTAGTTACTACTTATTTTTATTCATATCACCCATTGTTACAAAATGGAGGTTTAGAAATCAAACGATAAACGTAAACTTTACGACAACGTTGTTTTTAATACCAGAATTTACATTGCGTTTTTGGTACAAAAATAACGTTGTCCTTAACGTTTACGTTTATCGTTTGATTTCTAAAGCAGATTATTAACCCAGACTATTGCACTCTAGGCATCACGAAGCCTATAGGAACACCACGAAAGCATTTCGTAGAGGCATCGTGGTCGGAATCGTGGCAGTGTGAACTGGGCTTTAGAATCACTTAGGAACTGCAAGAATCGTTTGAGAATTATCTGCGAACCCGACAACTTTCAGATTCGGGGCGATTCGGGACATTCGTAGCGTCAGTGAAAGCCAGGCATTACCCCAAGTAGAAGTGAACACGTGAATTCATATGAATAAACAGTTGCATTTAGTTCAAAGTAATCACTTCTGCCCTACTAGTTTTTACTCGTCTGATCCTGGGTTCACAGTACTGATATACTACTGATTATTCATATCCTCGGCAGTCTTTACTGTTTTTGGAGTAACTACTGCACGATTATTAACTAACACTTATCAGTAGTAGCTACAAGTAATTACTTGCAGTAATTACTCCTGTCTTATTCATATAGTCACCAGTAAATACTTCAAAAACTGGAGTAAAAGTTACTACTTATTTTTATTCATGTCACCCATTGTTACAAAATGGAGGTTTAGAAATCAAACGATAAACGTAAACTTTACGACAACGTTATTTTTAATACCAGAATTTACGTTGCGTTTTTGGTACAAAAATAACGTTGTCCTTAACGTTTACGTTTATCGTTTGATTTCTAAAGCAGATTATTAACCCAGACTATTGCACTCCATGAACGATCATTCTCCTTGCTCACATGCACAACCAACAGATCGAAGGAAAACGATATGACTTACCAGTTACGGGCCGTACTGTTCTTACTGGTTTGAGAGTAGTAATATCGCATGCTCCTTTCTTGCAGCATTTGCCATTTTGTACTGTCTCGCCCTCTGGGCAGCAGTGCCCTCCGCTCACGTGGACTGTACCGATTTTACAGCATTTACCATTGGTGTAGTGGTCACCTTTCGGACAGCACTCATTGTGGCTGAGGATCATTCCCTGTGGACAGCATTTTCCATAGAAGGGCGTTCCTGGTTTTCCAGGCTTGATCGGCGTCGAGGTAACCATTACGTAGTTCGGTGGACATTTAGCTATAATCCGGATGAGAAAAGTGTTGTCTTTCATCCGAATGTACACCAAAATCGCAGTTATATGATCACATAAGTCTGCCATTGCCGGAGTTTCCTGTTGATGATGGTCGGCATTGCTGACCACACAGCAGGTTGTTGAGATACGAGAACCGAAGTCCTGACAAAGACGCTGCTGATATGAATGTTGGAGGAGCTAGATTCCATTGGCAAGGTCAGGTCTTTGTGACTATACAACTGCGATTTTGGGTGTTGGTCAATATACATATCGAGGGATTACAAAATAATGTTAAGTACATGTACATGTACATGTACATGTACATGTACATGTACATGAACGTGTACATGTACAAATAAAATTCATAAATTTTATGAGACTACATCTTGACATATCAAGGCCTACCGTCACTCCGCCCTTCGAACTACGAGAGTAGGAGTGATAGGAATCCTTGTCAGGGCAAGATGATGAGACTAAAGCCTCACTGTATTGAATTTTACGATATTTTCAAAGTGTTAGGAGAGTGCAGGTAAAGGTCTCACAGCCTCTTGAAGGTCCCCAATATACTTGCCTGATACGTACATGTACATGTACTTCAAAGAATCAAGCCCTAGTTTTCAGCACACATTGAAAAAACTGCAGGCAGAGCTCTAATGTATTCAGATATAGCATAGTACATTTTACACTACACTAACGTCGGAGGACGTAAGCACTTTGAGGCTTTTGAGTAGTTTTATTTCATAGATACCACTTACTTCGCAAATTGAGCAGCCATAGGCTATACCTATATAGCCTGTCTGTTCTTATTTTTGTGGAAACTGAATTTACCATTCGGGTTACATACATACAAATGTAACTGAACGAACACTGATTAGGCCTATCGCCCAATAGGCAGCAGTATCTTTCTCGTTTTGCCATACCAACATGCCACACTCACAGCCATACAACATTTTGTTCAGATGGCAATCTAGTTTTACTTACGTGTTACTTTCGTGCACTTCCCGTCGATAAGTACATATCCTGGTGGACATGCTGCAAGAAAGCGTGTCACTCTTCTCAAAACCAAATTACAAAAAGGTGAAATAGTTGCACATGAAAACTTTACAGTACACCAATATTCTGACTCACGACTTAGAGAAAAGTTCTACCGATAGGCCATTTCCGTCAAATTTTGCAAAAAAATTAAATTGTCAGCACAAGCCCCAAAAAATTTAATGTCGACGTTTTGCGTGCTATAAAAATTGTTCTACTGCGCTATCATAATCATGATTTTCGATCACCAAGTATTTTTCCCATAGCCTTTCGAAAAAAAACGCACAGTTCACTTGATAACTTTAACTCCCACCGCGCCCTGTGATACTCGCGCTCTGAAAATGCTTCGTCCACGCGAGTCTCAGAAGATGACCAATAGGCGTCCCTATTGCGTGTTAGAATTGGCGCCAATCTGGCAAGCCAATCAATGATTCGCTTTCAGGTCCATTTTGGAGTCATAGCGATGGATGATCATTGCCTGATTGCGACCCGTGCCTCTCGACGTGCTTAATATGTTTCAGCCAATCAACACATGTCTTAGAGCGGTGTCGGCTCAACCGTTCTCCAAATGAAGGTTAATAATGAGAAGAATGGTTTCTTTTCTAAATACAACTTACTAGTGGGAGGTGGTATGGTGGGCGGCGGTGAACATAGCCCACCAGACGGTTTACTGCCTGGTGGACAGCATAGACCACTTATGTACTCTTTGCCTTTAGGACAACAATGACTGTTCGTCATAACTTCTCCTGGAGGACATGCAGCTGAAAGATAGAAGTAAATGCAAGTAACTGTAAAGGACACGAAATCATAAAATTATGTTTCTCAGAGTAAGTAGGCCTACTTACTGGAAGCCATGCTAAGTGAATGCATGGCGACTCTGCTATGGTTACTCTACGTAACTACAGTAAACTCGAGTTTAAACCACCGGTTCATAAACACACCCACAGTCGAAATGGGAGTGAATAAAACAAAAACTATTAGTACGCTGAATGGCTGGAATTGCTTGTACGATCACAACCACGTGATGGAATGAGTAGTTGCTTAATGCCTAGGGTGAAACTGAACCTACTTTGGGTTTGCTATGAACATAATGAAAACCGGTGGTTTAAACTCGAGTTTACTGTATATGCACTACTTTATGATCATGATGTATCCTCCACAATGAAAACATCCCGAAAATAACGTAGGCAATTAAAAAAATGGTAGCCAATTTAAAAATTGAAAATTTGTAGGCCTGTGGAAATTCATATACCGGATTGTTCCCCCAATACCGCTCAGAGTGACACACAAGTTGACCACATTGTATACACATTGTACACTGAGCGGTATTGGGGGAACAATCCGGTAATTGTACATTAACACAATACATGTACATGTACATGTACATGTACGAATACATGTAAGAATACATGAACAATGTAGTTTCATCAAACGTCCTTACGTGGTGGAGTTGGCGGTGTCGAACATTTGCCCCCAGACGGGTTAGAGCCTGGTGGGCAGCACATTTTCTGTATATTAACCGTTCCTTGAGGACAGCACAATCCTTCGGAGTAGATTTTGCCGACTGGACAGCATATCTTCATATTTCCCTCCTTGTAAAAGCCTGGTGGACAAGGTGGCGCCGGAGTTACAACTGAAACAAAACAGGCCAAGACATAACTACTGAAACGATCAGTGATGATGGGCTTCTTCTACACAATATACGGTAAAAAAAGGTACAGGTAAAAAGGTATAGGTAAAAACGGTACGATAAAAAAGGGACCAGTAAAAAGGTACTATGTAATAAAGGTAGGCCTACTAGCTAAAATGGTACAGGTAAAACAGGTACTAGGTAAAAAAGGTAATAGGTAATAAAGGTACCAGGTGAACAAGGTACGAGGTAAAAAGGTAAGTCATTTGATAAAGTGTTTCTTTAAAATCCTTTGAGAAGACTCGGTTTACATAGGGTTTTCATTGTAGTTGGGTGATTAGTGCTATTTCTAGCATGTGTCTTTACCTCAGACAAGCTAGCCTAAGGCCTTTTATTCATTGAAATTCACACATCACTGCACCTCCTTTAACAGAATTTGTAAAGTTCTGGATAATCCAATGCCGCTAGCAAATTCAAGACAAAAATTTCGTCACGTTTTAATAGTACAGTGTACGTGTTGCCATTTCCTGTCTAAGGTGAATGATGGACTTTTATACAAAGAATGATTTTGCGGGGGGTCTCTTTGGGGTGAATTATCGTAGGGGAACCTACGACACCTAGAATCTACGACACGTACAACCATTACAACCGCTGACACAGAATGATTCGGAGAGGGGAGATCCTTTGGCACTTATCCTGCGTGGAATTCTCTTAAAGGAGTTAGACGCCGAAGTTGTAAACAAGCTGGTTTGTTTACAAATATGGTCGGCAAACTAGTTTTATTCCTTCGTGCAGGTGGCAGCACCCGTGATCGTTAGACTGGTTCCCGGTCCGATGCAACTCACTCACGATATTCACGTCAGTACATATCACCGACAATAGGTGGCAGCACCGCAGGCGTCCGTGGATAGAGAACCAGTGAGTGAGTGTTTACAACTTCGGCGTCTAACTCCTTTAAAAGGGGAACCTTCGACACCTGAATCTACGACACAGACAACCCTGACACATCGAACCTGGTCTGAGCCAGTACGATAAACCTTGCATCTTTTTACCTAATTCCTATTTTTATGTACCTCTTTTACCTAGTACCTTTATTACCTATTACCTTTTTACCTACAATGCAGTACCTTTTTACCCTGTACCTTTTACCGAGTATACCTTTATTACCTACCTTTTACTGGTACCTTTTTACCTGTACCTTCTTTACCTACACAGAAAAAAATCAACTCGAGTGGAGACTCAAAGTCTCACTTTAGGGACAAAATGGTTCGAAACACTTTTTGACTCAAAATGAAACAGAAAATATTTCGGCGCGAGAAAATGACATCTCGGCCTAAAATATTTTCTCTCAGATCGAGACTGTCAGTATCTCAGCCCGAAATATTTTCTCTCGGAGCGAGGTGTCATTGTCTCGGGCCGAAATATTTTCTGTTTCATTTTGAGTCAAAAAGTATTTCGAACCATTTTGTCCCTAAAGTGAGACTTTGAGTCTCCACTCGAGTTGATGTTTTTTTCTGTGTACATTCCTCCTACACGTAGCATTTTTGCACACGTTTTTCTGATCTGAAGATGATGAGTGCTCATACATGTAGTTCAATACTGATAGATTTTTGGAAGTGTGATTTCTCATCCAAGAACAACTTACTGGGCGCTTTTGTGACAATGCGCGGTGTTGTGGCTTTGGGCGGTTTTGTGGGTATCGGAGGCGGTTTTGTGTGTATCGGCGGTGGTGTAGTCGGTGGCTGTGAACACTTCCCGCCAGACGGCTTGCTGCCTGGAGGACAGCACATCTTTTCGATATAGACTTTGCCTTTCGGACAACATTGACCGTTCGTCCAGTCTTCTGAATCCTTGCAACAATGTGTCATCGCCCCTTTCTTGTACTGCCCTGGTGGACATACAGCTGAAAGGAAAAAAGCAAGTAATGAAACACATAATTTGTGCACTCTGTTCTTGACTTGAAGAATTGATCATATCAGTTCACGTCAATTAATATTAATTTATCTTTTTGGCAAAAAACCGGAACCATTCAACGGAATTTTTTTCAATAGCGTTTGATCCCCTCTTCTTTCCATTTCCTCACTCGGTTGTTTTTCTTCCTTTACCAAAGCCGCATGTTAAAAAGCACGTGTGTTTTCATGTTCCAGGGCTAGTACTTAGCCCTGGTTTAGAGATAACATGACCTTCAAATAAAAATGAAGGAAAACATAAAGGATTTTTGAAAGGCAAAGCAGTTTCTCTTTGTTTTCTCCCCCAACTTTTGACAACAAAATTAACACGATTCGCCAGAATCGTGTTAAAGGGCCTCTAGAGGCAGCTTGCTCTTGGACTACTAACAGTACTGCAACCATGCAATAGGTGGTGCTAGTAACCATGGACTCATGAATTGTGGATCAAATGTTGACATTGATGAAATTTTAGTACAAAAATGATACCCAAGTTGGATCCTCATGCCATCAATTCTGTGTTAGTAATCGTATCAATATGCACTAAAAAGTTGCCTCTTGAGGCCTTTTAATAGATTTTTGGGAATGATTTCTTTTCCACGAACAACTTACTGGTGACTACTACCGGCGGTTTTGTCGTTATCACCACCGTGGGGACTGGTGGCGGTATCGGTGGCTGTGAACACTTCCCACCAGACGGGTTGCTGCCTGGTGGGCAGCACATATTTTGGATGTACACTTTGCCTTTTGGGCAACAATGGCCATTCGTCCAATCTTCCCCAACTTTGCAACACTGTGACATCGTCCCTTTCTTGTAATACCCTGGTGGACAAGCTAAAGGAAGAAAAAATTGCAAATAATGGAATTGTGTGTGCACGCGCGTTCTCGATCTGAAGACGACCGTGGTGCATAAGGGCCGTTTAGACGACAAGCCAAAAACCCATGCACATTCAGATTCGATCCGATTGGATCCGATCGACCCACATCGGGTCTCATTTGCGTTTAGACAGTGTTAGACGAGATTTGAATGTGGTCGTATGTGGTCCAATGCGGTCTAATGTGGATTCGGGGCCATTTTAAATCCACACTGGACCGCATTGGGTAGCGTTTACACGCCAGAGTTTTGAACCACAATCGGATTCGATCGGATCGCATCTGGATTTTTGCCTGTCGTCTAAACGGCCCGATCATCTTGAATTGTTGCTTTTATAAATTGTATTCGGCTTAATACGTAATTTGTCCTTAAAGATATTTTGTTTTAAAACAATAGCTACAAAATTATAAACCACAGCTGTCGATTTTGGATAGGCAAACTTTCCTTGCACTATTTTTCGCACGGTTTTCATAGCCTTTCACTCCCTGAAAATACTGTAGATTGTGAGAAATATGGTTTTTCATCTGACAACAACTTACCAGTTGGCAGGACAGTTGGCGGTTTGGGGGTTGTTGTTGTTGTCGTCGTTGGCGCTGGTGTTGGCGGCTTCGTACACTTGCCACCAGACGGAGTGCTGCCTGGTGGACAGCATAGACCACTGATGAAGACTTCACCTTTAGGACAACAATGGCCGTCCACCTCCGCCTCTCCAACTTTGCAACACTGGGTCATCTTCCCAGTCTTGTACTCCCCTGGTGGACATGCTGAAACAAGTAATGCAAATATTGAGAAGGTTTGTGCACACGTGGCTTGATTTGAACATTTGACAGACCTAAATCTGCCTTTGATCGCGAACTAAAATCCGACGGTAGTTGAAACCAGTCGTGCAATTTATAAGGCATTTTTTATGAAATACGGGAGAATCCAACTTACCTCGACGCGAGTCCATATCATAAAAATTTTCTAAGTTCTAATAATACCGTAACATAGAGGGGTAGCATAATGGTAAGTGGAACAGCTAGTGTATTATACCTAAGCTGTTCCATCTACCATTATGCTACCCCTACTATATTACGATATTTTTTGAACTTACATGTACAAAATTTTTATGACCTGGACTCGCGTCGAGGTAAGTTGGATTCTCCCGTATATTCCATAGACTAGAGTTTGCACTGATATATCGAAGATGGCGGCGATCGATCATGTATTCACACACAAAATCTGGTTAATGTGTAGTATGAAAAATAACGTTGTCGTAAAGTTTACGTTTATCGTTTGATTTCTAAACCTCCGTAATGTCGTAGGCCTAACCGGGCCACTTCGAAAAATCAAAAGTATGTCATTGTTGGACTCAGCCCGTCAAATCTATTCTCTCCTCCGCCGTCAACTCACGTTTTTTCGTCGTCGTCGTCGTCGTTGTCGGCGGAGGTTTTAATGTAGTTGTCGTGGTAGGTGGTGGTCCTGTGCATTGTCCTCCCTCTGGTTTTTGTCCTGGCGGGCAGCAAAGGCCGTCCATGGGGACTGTACCCGGCGGACACTTAGGGGCAGCTGGAAGAATTTTTAAAACATTAGGAAAACACATCAATTATTAATACTAATATTAATATTAATATTATTAAGAAAAAAGTGTTTCCTGCAGCTCTCTCGACGTGTATTTGTATATTTGAGGTTTCGGTGCGATATCAGTCTTATATTTTGGAAATTCTGGAAAGTTGAAAGGGCAGTGTGTCCAGCTTTAGAGGTGGCAGTTTGCCGGTGTGGCAGGAAAGAATGTCCCCAGAAAAGTGTAATGGGAAGAAGAGATCCCATTGTTACATTCTAATCTCTGTCGATTAGTTTCTGTAACCATGCACATTAATCCGTCGTGGAAGAATCGGTCTGAACAATGGGTTTGGCGTTCGCGTTGGCGTTTCGGGGGCTTTGCGAAAACTCCCTATTATGTTCGGGTATACAGGACCCATATTCATAAAACCCTGCTAGGCTTAGTTGCCTGCTAAAGTGCCTAGTTTGTACAGGTCAATGCACACAACTATAGCAGCCAACTAAGCTAGCAGGGTTTTATGAATATGGGCCCTGGTGGCTTAAGATCCCTTGCGACATTGCACATGCTCAAAACTACCATGAGAACAATACGCGGTTCACTCCACGTATCGCCATCTGTAGCGGAACCTACATGTACTAACCTGAAACGCTGTTGTGGAAGCGCACGCCGTGAAATATCCGGTCTTATTTATATGGAACACAGCACAAAGATCGACACACCGGTCCGGTCTTATTTATACATGTATATAACACAGCACAAAGATCGACACACAAAATGATATGATTCGAAAAGTCGTCTCCGAATTTTGCAAATTTTCGACCCCAACCGGGGTCTTCCTCAGGCACGTTCTAGTAGAGATTCCAGAAGTGATCTCTACTAGATCTCTACTAGAAAGTGCCTGAGGGAGACCCCGGTTGTGGTCGAAAATTTGCAAAATTCGGAGACGACTTTTCGTATCATATCATATTGTTTTATTTATATCCGATGCGGATAGGCACCGGTACTATTAAGACCGGGTTTAAAAGCTGTAGTGGAAGGGCAGCTAAAGGCGGACACGTTTTACCGGGTGACATTCGTTACTGCTACACCGCAACCTCATTATGAATTATGCAAGAGGCAAGATTACGGTAAACTGAATGCATTGGTTGAAATAACAAATGACACATGGATCAACTTTACTTGTTGTTGAAATTGGTTTCGGTGTAGTGGGTTTGATTGGCACCCCAGGAGTTACTGCTTTCGGTGTAGTGGGAGGCACTGTACAGGTTCCAGACTTCACAATTTTTGTTCCTGGTGGGCAACAATGCCCCTGGATCAACTGCATTCCGACGGGACAGCACTTGCCGCCACCCACTGGTTCCTGACCATCTGGACAGCATATACCCTTGGCCTTGACGTTGGTGAAGCCAGTCGGGCAACACTTTCCATCGGAGAGATGGTGGCCTGGTTCACATGTCGCTGCAGTCAAGAATAGTACGTGTATGGGTAATGACTTAGTGATGACACCATTTACACAAGAAAAAAACAGTATGCACAGTACCGGTACATTGTGAAATATTAGGGAGGTTTAGAAATCAAACGATCAACGTAAACTTTACGACAACGTTATTTTTCATACTACAATTAACCAGATTTTATATTGCATTTTCGGTACAAAAATAACGCTGTCGTTAACGTTTACGTTTATCGTTTGATTTCTAAACCTTCCTATTAATTGAGCGTTAACGGTTTGTAAGCCAAACCAGAATTCGTCCCAAATTGAACTGTATTTGATTTGTATGTCTTTTTGAGCATGTTCGGGAAATTTGATGAAAAATTTGAACCTGTGGCAGGCATAAGTGTCAAAAGGACTCGAGATTAAATCTGATATGGCTGAAGTTGATAAAACGTCGGAGAAGGGAAAATTATGTGAATGACATTGGATTATTTCACTTACTGTTGACCTTAATCTTGATTACTTTTTCTGTGACACGTTCGCATATTCCGCCCTTTAGTTTATATTTAGTGTCTACACAGTGCGGCACGCAATCATCATTTTTCTTGGTGAGGCCGCCGGCACACTTTGTGACTGAAAGGAAAATATCTCCCGGCGTTATGTCGCAAACTAATGAACGATTAATAGATAAGGCATTTATTAATACTTTAACATAACTTTCAGGGCCGTATTTAGCGGGGGGCAGGGGCAGGTGCCCCCCCCCCGAGCAACAAAAAAACGTGATTTTCATGCAGATTTGGGGCAAAAAACGGCAAAAAGGTCTTCGCCCCCCCCCCGGACCAAAAACCTAAATACGGCCCTGATTTTACGCAAATGTACAAATTGTTGCAATATCAATGTCCCCAATGTCCCAGAAATATAAAATCCACCAGGCGCCGCATTCTGCGGCTTAGTGCGGAAAACCCAAGATGTCCGCCTGGCAGCCATATTGAATATTGGATTGCACCCAAAATTGATAGTGCCAACTTACGCTCCTTCTTCGTTATCTTGATGCACTCGTTCTCTTTCTCCTGGAAGTCTTCTGGACATTTGGAGATACACAGTCCAGCTTTTCGGCGATAAGTAGCCGGACAATTGCCAATGCACTTGCTATTAGACTTACGCATCCCATTGGGACACAGCGTTACTGAAATTTAAAAAAAATACAGTACATGTATATTGTTGCTGTTCTGCAAACATTTGCTTTCGCTGGCCCTAATCAATGTACGCAACGTTACGTACATGTAGGCTAGAACGTCTGATTTGAGAATGAAGGATGTGACACCAAAAAGATATGGGCGGTTAATACGTAAATAAATAAACGTGATCACGAGTTGTAACTAAAACAGACGTTGGGCTGCGCTGTAGTCGACGTATAGATGATATGGAGTCGCAGCTCATACATGTATACAAAAAAAATGATACACTTGTGAAGTGGTCAGAAATCTGGATGCTTCTAAGAATTTAAGACTGCGTAAACGGTGTAAATAGTACATGTACATGTAGACGTTACAAAATCAGAAGAGTTTTAAGTTTTTAACTGCTACTCGTGTATCACAATGACTCGAATCGGCGCGGACACGCTGCTAATAGGAGCAGTCAGCCGCGCATATTGCCAACAGATGGCAGCAAAGTTCTAGCGCACCAATGTACAGGAAAATACTACGTGATTGCTGCTCGATCAATAATGACTCGGTCCGCTAAATGCATTGAATTGGGCCGTAGTGACACCTATTGGTCAACTCGCTGACAGCTCCTATTGGATTCCTCAGGTTAATATGTATCTTGTAAACAGTTTAAACGACAACTTCTTACCAACAGTCGTTGTCTTCTTGTGGCATGTATCTTTTATTCGTTCGTACCCTGGAGGGCATGTGAAGGTGCATTCTTTCCCATTGAGCTTCGGGACTGGGCAGACATTATCTACGAAAGTTTATAAAACATGTCAGTATACATGTGTGCAAAGAAAGTTCAAAACTCGACGAACTATTTTGTCGGCGTCCGAACGCGGAACTTTGTGAATGGTTTCCTGGTATTCTGCCGGTGGGACGCCCAGCTGTGGTGGGAATCAACACAGCGATGTCGGCGTCTAAAAGCTGATCGCACGGCCAACATCGTCTGAGTCTGAACTATCATCCGACTTTAGAGATCACTCGGCATTCATGATAACCCTAAAGGTCCACAAAGAACCTTTAAAGGTTCCGAAAAGAACATTATTGGAACCTTTAATGGTTCTTTGTGGGCCCATAAAGTTCTGCACCGAACCCTTTTGATATTGTTTTCAGGTGTGACAATATGGAACCCTTTTTGGCGCAGAGGAGTGAAGAAAATGTGTAACACTATCCAATAATTGTAAAGAGTAAGAAACGAAGAGTTGCCGGATTTTCACTTACCTTCTTTAACTATTTTCTTTACACACAAAAGTCCCTGTTGTTTCGTGCCTTGCGGACAGACAAAGTTGCACGATAGTTGGTCGCCCACTTTGGTTGGTTTCATTCCCGAGGGGCAGACTTTTTCTGTGAAAAAAAACAAGGAATGTTCACTGTGCTCCACGTTTCATAGACAGTTGTTGCCGAGGTGTCTTTTGTAGAAGAATATACATGTAATCTAAATACATTACTACAACATGTATATACATGTACATGTATAGGTACTTGTTTATTACTCACTCAACTTCTTTTTTTCCGTCTTCTTTTCTTTCTTGTTGCACCAGAAAATCCTTACCAGAGTCCAACCTGGGGGACATTTGTAAGCACAGTTTTCTCCAACTTTGGTACCTCCCGCCGGACACTGTTTGTCTAGAATGAATAAAATCGTGTTGAGAAAGTGCAAAATGCACACCACGCGAATTTTTAAAAAAAGCAGTTTAAGTGCCCAGTGGGTGGTGCAGTGGATGTATATGTGCATGTACATGAACCTGAGAGTTGCAACGGCAAAATCATGTAGGCTACTGTACCTACCGATTATCTTTTTACGCATCACACACATGTCGCCTTCCTTCTTGTAGCCCGGTTCGCACTTTCCGACTGAAAATTTGAAAACAATCTGGTAAACAGGATAAATGAAAGGTTCCGTAAGCCGGAATGCTCAATTTTCAATCTGCAAGCTTCAACAGACTTCAATCTTCAAGACTGAACTTACCACAATTCGAGTTTGAAGATCGAAGTCCGGATTCAAGCTTTGGCCGCGACTTCGTGCTTGATGATTGGAGAAGGGGGCATTCTTTCAGGACATTAATTTCATCAAGGGGACGTCACAACTTACTTTTGTTTTCAATCAAGTTCATTCAATCTTTTAAAGAATATGTATTCTGACTGTCATTTCAAAAACATTTCTGACAGCCATTTATTTCAAACTTTGCTCCTCACGAAAAAAAACAGAAAAATTATGGAAATTTTGTGGTTTACAGTAGACATGTCAAGAGGGATGCCGACTCATCACGTACCTACTAACTCCTTCCCTGTAAATGAATTTGAGAAATATGAGAAATTTTCATTTATAGCTGCATTTGAATGTTTCTAAACTATAGGGAGAAGGCCACAACTGAATGATGCACGGACCATGTCCTCCCTGTAATTCCAGATGGGCGAAGACTGTCGCCGCGTGGGACATTCAGGGGGTTTCAGAATTCACTTAGCCTATCAAAAAACGGTTTCAGCTGAGGGTAGAAAAACAATATTTTCACTAACCTTGTAGTTGTTGGTGAGCCTTTTTCGCTGCTTGATCCGCTGTTGCACCGGTACCAGTCGCCGATTGAGCTACAGCTTTTCCTGCAGCCGGAGCAGCACCCCCAGCAGCACCACCAGCAGGAGCAGCACCACCAGCAGCAGCCTTTGGATCAGCCTTCGGTGCTTTACCAGCGGCCGGCTTTGCTTGAGTGGGAGCTACCTTTTTCAAAAGGCTTTTGATTTCCTTTAATTTATTTCCTAAAACATAGTAATCAAAACGCAGATGTTGGTATTCCATTAGAAAATATTGCAAGGTCACGTGATGCTTATCGACCAATCACATTTTTCAGTCACAGATATATTTGTGGAAAGGGACACATTTGCGCATGCCCGGACAGAGTATCGTCATGATACGAGACAGCCTGCAAAACAACCGTTGGAAAATCTGGTAAGCAGCATCGCCATGAACATACATGCAACATACACTGTTAGAAATTATTAATTTTACAGTAGTAATTTTGCAGTAATTTTACAGAAAGTGCCTGCAGCAGAGTCCCCAGCACTTTCTGTAAATTTACATCATTTTTTAATGGTATGATTCATGTTTTCCTGTATTGGTTGGACTCCATTGGACATCCCAATATGATGCCTTCTGAGAGCAGTATGAAAATATAATTTGGTCAGCCTCCAGTCAAGTCTCTGTTAACATTTATTTAAGTCTGTAGTTTTACAGATCACGCTGTAATTTTACAGATCCAGTGCTGGGGACTCTGCTGCACAGATTTTCTGTAAAATCTTCTGTTATTTCTAACAGTGTAGCATTTCATGACTTTTGTCGGTCATCTTGAACTTTGGTCTTATCACCCCGCCGACCGATGTAGCTGCGAATTTTTCGGCTGGCGATCGGCTTGATGGAAGATCCTTGCCCGACATGGTCAGTGGAAGCATTGTCCTTCGTTTGTATAACATACCGGTACTTACCTTGTAATGTTTTCTCTGCAACTGCTAATTCTTTAGCTAAGAGTGACCCACCTAAAAAAATTCGATCGTCATCATAACGTGTGTATAGTGTGTGCTCCTACATGTACTTTATCGATTGCAATATCATCTTTCGATTACATCGAAATAAGCATTTAGATCCTTCATCCAACATTTTTATGAAATTGTTATTTCTAAACCAATCGTGGAATGCTGGCAATACAGACTGATTTTTCTTTTATAGTACGTGCCTGTAACATTTTTCTGGCATTTTAGTAGTAGGCCTACAACTCACGGGTCACTGGCATGGGGACGCCACATTTTGCTGCCTACGCCGTCATATTGCTCGATAAAAAGAGGCATGAAATAACCCTTCGGTTGAGCTAATTTATGACGTCCTTCTCTATTATCTCAGACTCCTTCTGAAGCTTTTGGCCCCAAAAGGTTTGCCTTGGCGTTTATCATGTATGTGAGTGCATCCTTTAGCTGAGTGTTCATGCATCCTTTAGCCAGGGTACATGTACAATTAAAAATTATTGGAAATCGTCGTCGTTTTTTCCTCATTTGAGTACATGTATTTCCGATCGAAAATTATAGCAAACGCGTTTCTTAATTTTGACTTCAGTAGACACGATGACGTAAAAAATGGGTAATGCGTACCACCACCGTTAGCCGCAGTTCCCGCGCCTGAAAACAACGAGATAGACCATTGTACGTACAGTACAGTACATGTACACATGTATCCATACACGTGTACATGCACTGTACCTTTGGGGTGATGAGAAATAAAGCCGAGGATTCACTGTTGCGATTAGAAACGTAATCAATGTACTTGAAGCTTTGACAATATTCGAACGAAATCACGATTCTATTCGGTTCTGCCCGCTGTTTGTTGTCCGCTCCGTAAAGCGATCGCGACGAAATCACTATAGTGGATTGTAGTTCCGTTTGAAGTTTGGGTTCTGATCGCCATAACGCTCCATCTAGGCCTGCTTTGTATATTGTCTCTGCCCTGAGCGGATGGATAATGCATTTACCTCCAGGCCTCCAGGCTAAAAAGAAAAGAAAAGTTACATTTCATCAGACAGATGCTTTCTCGATTCGAGATACCGGTATTATTATCTCAGAAGCGCTAAATTAACACCCCACTTGTATCTCAAGTGGGGACGAATATTTTTCTGTGTGTATCAGTAACGGACTATTAGTTTTCAAATCATAACATTAGGAAGTAGGTAATTAGGGATAGCACATACTCACATTAATTGTATATAATTTCATCACATAACAGGCCCTATTTTGTGAGTAGGCTTCTTCGCACAAAAATGAACCGGTTTTATAAGGTCGCGGATAGAGTATCGGTCCGAACACACCTTCGGTTCAATAGCAGACGCGCGAACCGTTAATCTCGAGCCCAGGGCCGACCGCACAGAAAGTCCGATAGTCCGAAAGTCCGGCGCCTATCGGCAGTTAGTTACAACGCATTTTTTCATTAAATAAACCGCCGATAGGCACCAAAAGCACTATCGGACTTGCTGTGCGGTCGGCCCAGGACTACGCCACCGACACCAAAATGATAGAAAGGGGTGATAATGGAAAAAGAACCTGACACATCGACATCGACACCATTTCGATGGACTTACTCTTCGGATGTTGTCGCCGAGATGTCTTTCGGTTAAAACATCGGCGGCCTTTGGGGCACGACATTTCTGGAAGAGGAGATGAAGCAGTCATTAACAAGACGAACATTCTCTCAACTCGAGTTTTTCAGAACAGGCCACTTGTTTTGTATACCCACCCCATGTTTAATACTTGGGATATTATACATGTACTTGAGTATTTAAAAGCCAGTGACAGGCCCTTTACTTCATGTTGATTTCATAAAATAAAAGCATGACGGTAGAGCAGCGTATACTTTTTTTCCATCGACATATCCATTGCGAAACGAATTAAACGGGATAAGTGAAAATAGTGTTGGTTGGGTTAGGGTAAGGGGTACGTTTAGTGTTAGTGTAAGTGTTAGTGTTTGGAGTAGTATTAGGATTAGGCAGGTGAAGCAGGCAAGAGTGTCCCCCTGTAAAAAGTGTCCACTTCTATTGTTCAATGACGGAATAAGCGGCATGGGTATAGAAACCAATCGCCAGAGATTAGATTGTAACAATAGGATCTTTTGTTCCCAGGACAGTTTTTCCTAGGACATTCTTTCCTTTCACACCTGACTAAGATTAGGATTAGGATTAACTTTTGCTATGTCGATTGGGAAAAAAACTCGCGGCAGGGCCACCAGTATAGGCTGTGCCAACTTTTCCATAGAATGATTGTTAATTCTATGACTCTCTAGCCAATCAATGCCTACAACAGACCTGAATAGGTAATCCCAATGCATCAATAGTCTGGGTAGTTCTACAATTGATTCCCTGGCCAATAATTTCACATAGTGAGGTAGACCTACAAAATACGTGGTGTGGTCTTAAATACCCGAGTTTAGAGTAAATGTATTTCTGTGCGGGGTACGAAAATACATAATATGAAAACGATATGGACAAGTATGCAAATCCTCAACATATGTATTTTAGTACTTTTTGTTTGGTTACTCAACGTAGACCGTACAGTGTACTAATTTCTTATCTCCATTTATAGTGAGACGGCCGGGAAATACGCCCTTCACACCTTGCAAGAACGTATGACAAGACCTGTGTGATTCTCCTCGTTCATTTCATATCCGCCATTCACTAGACACCTGGTTTGAAACGTTCAACCCGCGGTCCACTTCACCATTTTGGTTGGTCGCACAGACGATCTATTACCACCTGTGCAATTTGGTCTCCAGAGACCAAAATTTCCACCTGCGCTGAGGATGGCAAGCAATGTTTTGGCAAAATTCAAACCTGTTCGGCTCTCGGCAGATGACGTTGCTCGCGACCACAGTTCCCGTTGGATTCACAACACGGGCAATTTTCCTAACCATGAAATATGATGAAGTGTGTTAAGCAGGCTTATTTGATATGAAGATTGAAGATTCAGGTTGTCATACTGTTACTTTCAACCATCTTATTCCCTTTGGACACGTCGTGTTAGTGCACGACGTGTGTACGGGGCCACAGTTATTATAACGTATCACGCATTAAAAGGTTAGGGTGGTAAATTCTACTTCACAATTTGGTCATATTTTGGGATTTTGTATTTGTGAATTAATGGAAATTGCACTGGTTACAAGGACAAATTGTTGACCTGATCCAACGCCGTCAAAGAGTAGGCCTGGGTTCTTAAAATCGACATGTGTTGCATACAGAACAGGTCTACAGTGGCAAAAAATTGTGGGTCTTGAAAATTAATTCAGTATGAGAGACAAAACAGCCAATTGTTCGGCAATCATAAATTCGCCGGTGATCGATCAATCAAACAGCACCCACTTCACAGTTTGAACGGTTCGCTCTGTATGCTGCCTATGATAAGATCATACATTTAAAATCAATTTTTGGAGAGATCGGTGGAGCACAGTGAAATTTCATCGGTAGGCCTATTGTTCAAGTTGTAGTTTGAATACAAGCTGGGTTGTGCGGTTATCATAGGCCTTGGTCCATCAATGCAGTTCAATCGCGATTTATGCCCACAGTATTATATCCACGGTAAAAATGTTCATTTTTGGAAAGTTGGTAAGGACGCCCATAACTAAATATCATATCTTGCCATTCTATATGTTAAATGATGTGAAAAAATCCTATCGATAAAAAAATCCTTAAATTCCGAAACATGGTCATATCAATACCCAAACTTGCCGCTCCAGGCGACCTGTTATTTTTGCGTACGTCATTCTTTATCGGAAACGACAAGGAGAAGAGCGTGTGCAAAAATTGTGAATTTTCCCTCTCCTTTTTCGTCAAGAAAGGATCAGTCGGCGTACTCAGAACCCTTGAAGACACCATTTTATTAAAACATTGGTATTTCGTCTTCCTAAAAATGGTACTTTCTTGACCGTATCAGCCGTCATGGTGATTTACAACCTGCCTTTAATCTTTAATTAGCTCATAACATTTGGCCCTTTCCACGCGACACACATCATCCTGACCACAGAACAAAATGCACACCGTTACCCTAAAATGTCTCTATAGTCGACCTATTGCTTTTGTGTACGTCATTGCGTGTAGGAAACGATAAGGAGAAGAGCGTGTGCAAAAATTATGAATATTTCCTCTCCTTTTTTGTCAAGAAAGGGTCACTCGGTGTACCCAGAACCCTTGAAGACACCATTTTATGAAAACAGTGGTATTTCCTCTTCCTAAAAATGGTACTTTCTTTACCATATCAGCCGTCATGGTGATTTACAACCTGCTTTAAACTTTACTTAGCTCATTACGTCTGGCCCTTTCCACGCGACACACATCATCCTGACCACAGAACAAAATGCACACAGCGGTTACCCTAAAATGTCTCTATAGTCGACCTATTGTTTTTGTGTACATGTACATCATTGCGTATAGGAAACGATAAGGAGAAGAGCGTGTGCATAAATTATGAATATTGCCTCTCCTTTTTTGTCAAGAAAGGGTCACTCGGTGTACCCAGAACCCTTGAAGACGCCATTTTATGAAAACATCGGTATTTCCTCTTCCTGAAAATGGTACTTTCTTTACCATATCAGCCGTCATGGTGATTTACAATCTGCTTTAAACTTTAATTACATGTAGCTCACAGCATCTGGCCGTTTCGACATGACTGATTGTGACACACGTCATCCTGACCATAGAACAATATGCACACCGATACCCTAAAATGTCTCTACAGTCGATCTACTGTTTTTGTGTACGTCATTGCGTGCAGGAAACGATAAGGACAAGAGCGTGTGCATAAATTATGATTATTTCCTCTCCTTTTTTGTCAAGAAAGGGTCACTCGGTGTCCCCAGAACCCCTGAAGACACCATTTTGTGAAAGCGTTGGGTTTTTCTCTTCCTGAAAATCTTAGTTTCTTTATTGTATCAGCGGTCATGGTGATTTACAACCTGCTTTTAAACTTTAATTACATGTAGCTCCGTCCCTTTTTGACACGACTGATTGTGATACACATCATTCTGACCATAGAACAATATGCACACCGACAAATGTCTCTACAGTCGACCTGTTGTTTTCGCGTACGTCACTGCATATCGGAAACGGTAAGGAGAAGAGCGTGGTGCGAAAATTGTGAATGGTGACTCTCCTTTTTTGTCAAGAAAGGGTCAGTCCTTGTGCCCCAAACCCTTGAAGACGCCATTTTATGAAAATGTTGGTATTTTCTCTTCCTGAAAATGGTAGTTTCTTCATCATATCAGCCGTCATGGTGATTTACAACCTGCTTTTAATCTTAGCTCATAGCATCTGACGTTTTTCGGCGTCTTAATTGATGCCATTTAGACATTTGATGGCGCATCAGATAGAGGGATGGTTGTGTCGAAATCAATGTTGAAACATGTTTTAACTAAAAGTATAGTCCGACACAACCTTCGCGCGACCCAAAGGAATGCGGCAACAGCTTGCGGCTACCGAATTGTGCGTGTGAAAGTAGAGGAGAGTACAATTTGGTCACGCTGTCCAATCGGTTATTCAAGAGTCATTTATTGAATAAGATTTGTGGTCAGCGTGTGGTTTGTGGTAAGCCTACTTCCGCATTCCACTGGGTCGCGCGAAGGTTGTGTCGGACTATAACGACTGACTAAAATGTACTGGACCGACTTTTGGCTGAGAGCAAGGTTTTGAAGTATACAAAGTGTGGAGTCCGGCCATGTAATCAATAGAATTAACCTAAATATTGGAAGTAAAAAAGTCTATTTGTTTTGAAATCATCCTGTTTTTAGAGAAAAGTTCAAAACTGTCTCAAACCTGTTGATAAACATTGAACGAATATAGCTGAAATGGTAAGCAATGATGCGAAGATATTGACCTTACCTTCACAAATCGCGACTTCAACTTCGATAGCATTTTCTGACAATGGTTTCGTCCTGGACGCACTGAACACATGAGCTGAAAGACGTTTACTTGCTGCCTCAACGAGTTCCTTCGTCATTTTTGGATGTCCGACTCCAACGACGAAAATAATGATTCCGGCTGACTTGATAAGATTTATCTCCCTGTGGAACCGTAGCAGATCGGCGGGTTTCCCATCGGTAAGGATTGTCAAGATCCGTTTGGCATTCGGTCGGGCTTTCGTCGAAGTGAACGTCTTTGTGCGGGCGTACTTCAAAGCTTCACCAGTCCACGTCCCTCCACCATCGTAGGTCATTCTCGTGATCCGATCCAAAAGTTCATCTTGCCTGTTAAAGGACCCAAGCTTAACGTATTCCTTAATCCTGTTCTTCGAAGAATAGCGAATTATGGCCATTTGGACAAACTTGCTGCCGATACGGAAAGAGCTTACGAGGGAATGGAGGAAGAACTTGATCTGTTCGAAGTGAGATTGACCGATGCTTGTTGAGCTGTCGACCACAAAAACCATGTCGGTCGGCTTGCTGCCTGAGCAGACTAGGATAGGATGATGGTTTCATTAGTAAACAAATAAGACTGCAATGGATACCTATAGATAATGGCGGTGAAAAATTACCAGTCGATGTTACATGTAACATTTATCTTAACAACTTTTGGGCCGAAAGCACTTATCAACTAATGGTAAATTTGAATGCCCATAAAACTCGTCAAAAATCCCCAGCTCCTACCCACCCGAAATTCCAATGACATTTGAATATCAGAGGTTGGGGCACTGACGATGTCTTTGAGATGTTTCGTCGTGTACAAGTAGGCCTAACAACGTTACATGTATATACTTATGTTCTACCCTAGGTTGACGAAAGGATTTCATTTATAAATCTGTCTAGAAGGAAATGTTATTAACATCATCACCGTCACCAAAACAAACGAAGAAAGATAACTATTGATGTGATGTGTCAGTTATAAAATGTAGCCAGCTCCTTAGGATTTCAAAGTAGAAAACAGCAGACGACCTTTAAATACATGTAAATCATTATGAGCACACGCCACATGTGGTCAGTATTAATTTCGCAGGATTTCTATCTTTCTCCAAACTTTCTTTTTGTCACGTTTCTGACCAAACGGCTGCATGGATTTGGCTCAGAATTGCATGCAATGGGTATCTGATGAGTGGTCAGAGAGGAAAGAAATTGTAAATCATTTGAAACAAATTCGAGTAGATACGATTTTGGAAGAGAATTTTCTTTTAAAATCCACTCAACTTTCCATCACGGTCAATTGGGAACATCTTAGCGAGTTTATATGAACGACAATAACAACAGTCAAGGCAATGGCATTATCCATTTTGAAAATTTTGTATTCTTTAAACTTGACCATAATCGTAAATCCTGTGAAAAACCATATGATAATCTTTTACGCTGTTTTCACAGCCTGTCACCAATGGCCAAACCCCAAAATGGAACACCAATATTAATATCAAAGAATCCACCACCTAGAGGTACAAACTTAAATTTTTTTACGGTTTCATCTGACTTACTCGTTGGCACGACATCCCTGACAGCCAAGGCCAGCAGAAAGGCTACGATGACCGTCCGAGGGGTCATAGCTTCTGCCTACGCAGCCTGCAAGATATGACCTGTGGCAGTTGAACTGGATCAGATAAAGGTTACCCAAAACCTGGGGTCGAAGTTAAAATTTGTATAGACTTCATTCATTTTATGCCGTTTCATTAGGATTTGGTCTTTTACACTGATTCCTTTTTAAACTAGATGTTCAACATTTGTGACGAGTTTTAAACTCCAAAATAAGGTTTCTGGGAGGCATTTACCAATAGAAGTCACCAACAATTCCTGCATCAGGGGAAGTACTTGGGTGTGAAAATGTGGAGCGCGCTGAGATAACAGAAAATATTATTCTATGGGTAAACAGTTTTGGAAGAAAGGGCGTGGGGTTTGTTCATGAGAAGTTTTGCCTCGCTGGGAATTGACCGTTTATTAAACAGCAGTGCATTTTCCAGCCATGGCTTGTGTGTCGTATACAGTATTTTCGGATTTAAGACATCACTCCATGAATTACAATGTCCAGCCCACTACATGTATGTTACTCGTCAATTTTATATGACCTGATGGCATTTAGTCCAGTTCAATCAATCAAAAGCTGCTAGAGCCACTGAGCTTTCATGCACGACCTGGTTACCATATTTGTGGTAGAGAGGCTGATCCAGTGGAGTGATGTCTTAAATCCGAAAATACTGTATATAGCTGTTTTATGGTAAAGGAGGGCATATAAATTCACCGAATGTTTCATCGGCACAATCTTCTCAGCGAGCGTTCGTTTTTTAGGACGACGTGCTTCAACACGTCGTGTGATTTTGCACACGATAATGGCCGGACGACATCTTGCTCGAGTCAGATACGAGCTGGCTGAACTGGCATAGAGAAAAAAGCAATTTAAGAAAGGAAGAAGTGGAATCTAGTACTAACCGATTTGCCTCCAATCACTGCTTGGCCTTTCCGAGAAATACTACGAAGTAAAAATCCTAAATGATATAAGAAACATGTCTTTGGGACGTTGAAGAGACCGCGGTGTCGTACCTACAACGTCTCGCCTGCTGGTGTTGAACACCTACCTGCGGACTCTAATTGACGCTAACCAGCTGCACCAAGGGCGATTGTGGATGCTTCAAGTGGAAGAATTAATTGGAACTCGCTGGGGAAATGTTTTAATGATTACTGAAGGAGCAATTTGTGACAAAACGTATGAGATCCATATTGATTGCATATCGATCTCAATATACCAATACAGGACTGATTCTATGTACATATTATACTTGTATTGTTGGTACTAGGCTTGTAACTCGGCATAGGCCTAACCATGTGTGTAACCACCATCATATTTTATCAATATCTTGATTCGATCATTTTACTTAAATATCGACTTGGTTGGGATCTGTACGTTGAAGTCCAATTTAGTATCATCATTCTTCAATTGGATGTGTAACACCGTGATCAGATGAACGGATCAGACCGAGTTTCTGGCATGTTCTTCTGGTGAAATTCTTCAACTGTCAACAATGGTACACGAGCGACTCCCGGTGTTTCTGGACAAATACATTGTATTTCCAATACGCCCATTCAAAACATTTGATGTTCTCAAAAACAGAGATTTCCTAAAGAAAACTCCGAGACGAATTAAAACTAACTACTTTTTACTCAATCTCAATGTCCATGTACATGTACATTGTAATTTCATCGCCGAAATGTAAATTTATGCAAACTTAAAGGACCACGGTATTGCCACTTTTTCTCGACATCCGGCGCCACTCTCCAAACCAGGGACTAACTACGTTTGACATCAAATACCGTGCTCCTTTAATTGAAATCGAATGTGAATTACAGATCCGTGTGTACAGTGTGTCCCAGAAAGAAATGGAATAAAGTGGTCATGGACAGTTTTCATTCCAGCTGCATTTTTCTGAACCAAAGTCAGGAGCTTTCGTAATCACTTTCACAGCAATTAGTAATGAATGAAAAGCGTCAAAGTCGTAATATATCTATGTTGCTTTCATTCCTAGCAGGAGCTTGTTACTTTTCGACTGTCCTAATTAAAAAAACCAGAGCATCATGCATCATGCTTGAGTATTGAACTAACAATGCGTTGTGGTGTTACATGCATTGTTAGGCTGTAGCGCCACCTGGGCATAACGACACTGCACCTCGACGTGTACCGTAGACCGTTGTGGACAAAAATCCGATGTACATGTATTCAATGAGAGTAATTCGATTTATTAAACGTTGAATAGTTCACGAATTATTCAATGTATTTTAAAAGTCCACCAATGAGAGCAGCATTTTTCTAACCACAACCCGTTCTCTACTGGACTCGTATGGTATAAAACTGCCCGCACAATTCTTTCGGTACCTCTTCTTGCGTGCTGGTGACGACCACGAAGCTGAAGTCATCAACTCGCCATTCAAACAATCCGGCTTTGCTGTATTCGTCGCCATCCTCCGAGGTAATAAGTTCCCTGAACCTAGATAAGATAAGAATATTTTGTAAGGCATTGATAACTTTTGGGGGGGGGGG